>CAJVPZ010003497.1:0-10952 GCA_910592135.1 Racocetra fulgida | reverse complement strand
AAAATTATATACTATACTAAATAAATTATATCCCTACTTTAAATTTATCTATTTAGTATATCTAAGTTTAAAATACCATTGGATAAATATTTCTTTGACCAGCTTAGATAGGGAGGTTGGTACTCGATCCGATTAGTCTCAGAGCATTGTTTGATCAGATTTTATATTTGAGGCATGTGCCTTGACATGTATGTTGTCCTGTTATACTGATTTAGAAAATAAATAATGCTGACTGTTTTGGTGCACATAATATCGATATTTTGGAGGAAGTAAACTAAATTACTTACTTTTTACAAAATTTTTTCAAAAAAAAGTGGTTTAATATTTTTATTAATAGATTTAGACTTATATATTTTGTATTTTGTATTGTTTCTTTATCTAAATAAAAAAAAATAAAAAATATATTACACTGGCTGAAAAAGTAAAATTCGATCACAAATCAGCCAGAAATTGGCCAAAAATCAACTACAAATTGGTAGTTAATTGGTAAATTTTGGTCAAATTCAGGTTGATTTAGCCAAAATAATCAATCTAGATTCAACCCAAAAAACACCAGAAAAAATTTTTTTAAACTTTGAGCGAAGATATCTCAGCAACTACTAAGTCAAATTTGATAAACTTTTTTTTGTTTGAATGCTATGAACCTATAGAATTCAAATAAAAAAAAATTATTGAAATTAACTTGGTAGTTGTTGAGATATCTTCGCTCAAAGTTTAAAAAAATATTCAAAACATCTATCAAAACAGAAGCTGTGCTAAAATTTTTCTAAACTTTGAACAAAAATATCTTGACAACCACTAAGCCAAATTTGATAAATATTTGTTTGTTTAAATTTTATGAAATCATAGAATTTAAACAAAAAAAAGTTCATAAATTTGGCTTGGTAGTTGTCAAGATATTTTCACTCAAAGTTTGGAAAAAATTTTGGTACAGTTTTTGTTTTGATAGATGTTTTGAATTTTTTTTAAAACTTTAAGCAAAGATATCTCAACAGCTACCAGTCAATTTCAATAAATTTTTTTTTATTTGAATTCTATAGGTTCATAGCATTCAACAAAAAAAAATTCAACAAATTTGACTTAGTAGGTGCTGAGATATCTTCACTCAATGTTTAAAGAAAATTTTGTATCATTTGTTTTGATAAATGTTTTGATTTTTTTCAAACTTTGAATGAAGATATCTCAGCAACTACTAGGCCAAATTCAGTAAACTTTTTTTGTTTGAATCCTATGAATCTATAGAATTCAAATAAAAAAAAATTATTTAGTTTGGCTTGGTAGTCACTGAGATATCTTTACTCAAATTTAAAAAAAAATCAAATCTACAGAGAGTATAAATAATAAATCTGGGAGTATAAAAAATAATCACCTTAATAATTGCTTTAATAATAGAAGTATAACTCTTATTATACTACAATATATTAAATACATTATTAAAATTTAATTATATTAAAATTTAATACCAAAATATACTTAATTGATGATCTTTTAGTAAACTGAAAAAAATAATTATAGTGTAATATAATATAGTTCTATATATAAATCTCTTAAAACAGAAATATGATGTTGGATTTGTGTTAGAGATTTGAACTTATCCGATACTTATAGAGTATTGTGAGGTTTCTAAATCAATAACAAAACTATCAGTATAGAAGTGAAGTCTAGATAAGTTAGAATTGTAGTTGACAATTTGTTAAAAATTGTTTGTTGAAAAGCTAGGTTTAAAAATTGTTAGAATTGTTATATAGCAATGTGAATATTAGGTAAATTTAGAGTTTAAATAGGATGTCTAATTGTAATAGAGTATATAAGGTCTAAATAGTTGGCATTAAAGTTAAGAGTTTTGTTAGATGTATTTACTTGGCCAAAGAATTGGATTAAAAGATTAACAGAAATAATAACTAAACATTTGTTAGCAATTATTTGAGAATTAAGAAAACAGCCAGAGCATATATATGATTGAATAGGTAAAAGATAATAGAGTAATTAAAATATTTCCAGACAAAGAAGGTTGTCTTTTAACTTTGCTAGCAATAATTTGATTATCATGTACTGTAATAAGTTATGGCTTTTTCTGTGAAAAAAAGGGTCTAGTTGTATAACTATAATAGTTTGTTTGAGGTAAATGTAAATGTTGATAAAGTGTGCAATTAGAAAAGTGACTAGTAACTAGTTCTTCTAAATAAGTAAACCAAAGTAACTGTTTGCCTTTTGGTATTTTGTATATATGAGGAGATATATGTTTCTAGTCTAATAAACATAAATTATCAAAAGTAGTAAGTTGATCAAAGTAGAAAATGTAATGATATTTAAGTTGCTTTTTGAAGGTTGAATATTTAGAGTATAAAGAAAGCAGAAATTCTAGAAAAATGAAACTCTTTTGAATAGTATATGGAATATTGTATATTGGATTAGAAGTAAATACTATATCAAAATGTTTGAAAAGTTGTATAATCTTAAAGTTAGTTGTGTATTTGTTGGGTTCATCAATGTAAAATTGTTATTGTTTGGAGCGTAGCGACGGACGCTCAATTTTTACGCACTATGTGATACAAAAGTTGTGTTTTTGATGCATTTTGATCATGAATTTTTTTTTTTTGATGCATCACCTAATTTACTATAAACAAATATGTCAATAACGTAATTTGGAAATTTTTTGTCTGTCCGCACGTGTGACGCATGATTGCATGCCTGTTTTGAATAACAAAACTGATATTGATTAGTAAATACGGTAATACAGACTCATGGTAAGACATTCGTATAATTGCCTGATTTAATTAATTTCCCAGGTACCTTATTTATACACTTTAGAGTGACCCGGCGACCTGCCTTTTAAATTATATTTTTAAAGTTTTTAAAATGTGACCCGCCTGGGTTATGCGAACCTTTCCCGGGTACCTTATTTATACACTTTAGAGTGACCAGGCGACCTGCCTTTTAATTTTATATTTTTTAAAGTTTTTAAAATGTGATCTGCCTGGGTTATGTGAACCAATTTATGGTCTAACTAACAATCCAAAAGCCATTCATAATTTTAGTATTCCCTCTCACACTTCCTACAACCATTACTTAGAAGAAACCTTGAGAACTTACAATGTATAGTAAAAAAGGTATGGGAAAAACGTTTTCGTCTAAGACTACTTAGATTTAAAATAGACGTTTATAGCAACTATTTAATTTAACAGATCCAAGCACTTTAGTAGCAAAAGTTCCGGTTTAAGTTCGGTTGGTTCTTGTAATGTGTTTGGGGGTTTGTCGACCAAATAAAGGTGTTGCCTTATATATTGTAGATTTTTTAAAGATTTCGTGTTTATTAGTAATAAAGACCACTTTATGCGAATCTATCTATTCTCTATTTGTGATAGATTCTTTTTATATGTATTATAAGTTTATAGGCTTTTTTAGGTTTTTATTTTACTTTTTAGAAGTATCATAATGATGAATTTTTTTAATTTTGTTGGTTAGTTATTTAGTCACATCGACTACTTAATCAAAACTATGTTAATTACATTGATAATTTTACTATGATCAAATTGTTATTAGTAAAATTAACGTAATTAATCAAATAAAATTTTACTTTACTTAATTATAAAGAAAAGCGCAAAATTCTAAAAAATTCTCTGATTTATGTTGACTGAAAATTATTTATTTGAACCATTTCGAAGTAACTACGTTTCATTTTTCACTAATGTCCTAATTAAGTTTCGAATTATACATCTAATATAATTTTTTTGGCCTTAATTAATTAACTTTCAAATATTCTATATAGTGAACGCTCAAAGCCCATATATTAATAAAAGAAATTGGTTGTTAGTCTGGCAAAAATCAAGAGCAGAGTAAATACCGGCCTTGTCTATTCAATTCTAATTAACTTGAAAATTATCTCCACACTTATCACATAATTGAGTGCCGATAGTTCCAGTATATTCTCTACTTTTATTAGATAAATTACAACGGAAATTTTTATTGTTTTTTTATCATAAGTTTGATAAGGACATTCAACCGAAACAAGTAATGCTTCTATTAATTTTTTAGCATTGGTTTGTCAAGGTTTAAGTTTAGTGAAATGTAGCTTTATTCTTTGATTCTATGGTGAAAATTTCAAATTAATTTCACATCTTGGTGATAAGTTGAATCATTTTTTAGCATTAGTTTGCAAAGGTTTAAGTTTGGTGAAACGTAGCTTTATTCTTTGACTCTATGGTAAAAATTTCAAGTTAATTTCACGTCTTGGCAATAAGTTGAATCATTTTAAAGATCGGGTTTAAAGCAATAATAGTCTTATTGTAAAATGATAAATTGAAAATTCAAAAAAAATTAATTTCATTTGTGTAAACACAAAAATCTGCAATATGATAACTTTTATAGTTAACTAGCATAGTTTTAATTAAATAATCGATCTGACACCCCAATGAAATATATACACATTTTTATCGTTATTGTTATATATGTATAGAGTTTTTAATCTAAAAATATAGTATTTTATTCCAACCAAAGATGGAATGGAATTAACTTGGGTATCCATTTTAGAAATCGTTTATATTTTTTTGATTAGAATAGTGATTCAAAAGAATTCTAATTCTTGCATCAGATAGATCTCAAAATGATCAGTATAAATAACTTCGACGATGAAAAATTTAAATATTCCAGTAAATTTTATTCAGAGCAACTCTTTTTTTTTTACCTTATTAGTATTTAAACCTCATCAAATATTATAATACTAAAATTTTTTAAGAACTCATTAGATATCAACTTTATTAAAAGCAAATTAGACAATACCAGTATATAAGGCCATACAAACTTAATAAATTGGTTCTCATAACCCGGCCAGTTCAAAATTTGCAGACCATTGAATAAAATTTTGGCTATATTTTACTATCCGGGTTGGTTTTTTCAGAAACCTGTATAAAAATTTTATATGTTTTTTATATATAAAATTTTTTGAAAATAAAATTAAAAGCCGAGTTGCCAGGTCATTTTTTATATTTTATATTATGAGAACTAAACAATTAACTTTGTATGGCCTAATATAGAGTAATTAGATTTGATTTTTTATTTTTAAACTAAATATATTATTAATAAAATCTTTTTTTTTTAATTGAGTATTTTGTAGTTTATGATGAAAACATAAAAAGAAACTTAGTGTTTGATCATTGCTTTGAGTTAATTAAAATTCTGCTGATTATCTAATAAAATGTCCTAGAGAAAATGTATCTTTTACTATTACTTGGAGATCTTGCTTACTTTTTTTAATTACAAAACAAAAAACTTTTTTTTAAAAAAGTGAAATTTATTTTAAATTTTAGGTATTAGAGAAATTAATCATTTTTCCTCATCTTTTCTTTCCTGCATTCTTTTACTTCTCTTATTTCGCTGAAGTCTTTCAAAGCTAAATTACTTAAAAACTATATCTTTAAGAGAACAGGCTCGAGATAAAGCTACAAAAAAAAGGCCTGCTGTAAATTTTGTACTGCCAATATTGATTATAGCTCTTGGTAGTGTAAGACCTTGGCTTTTGTGTGCTGTAATAGCCTATGCAAGATGAATAGAAATTTGTAAACGTGAACACATCACTCCAGATTTGCCTTCCCAAGTACATTAAATTAGTACAATTGGAACAACCTTAATACCATCTAGAGTGCTAATAGTAGGTCCTCTGTAATTATCAAATGCAATAAAAACTGCTATAGGAATTGAAGGTGGTCTCTGATTTTTTTCAAATAAAATATCTTTAATAGTTCCTATTGAACCATTAACTAATCCTACTTCAGTCCATAAATTTGCTATTAGCATAATACGTGCACCTTTAGCTAATAACAATTCTGCTTCAAGACCCTTTGCAGCATCTGAATCAGCATTTTTGGCCTCGTTACCACCTCTATGATGTATAGCAAGAATTTTTGCAACTGGCGTATTTAAAGACCGAAGCATATTTATATTTATTAAATTAACTTCAGTCCACATTGTTAGGATAAATATAGCATTTAAAAATTTATCTCATTCTGTTTTGATTATTTTATCTTCAAATCGTGTACTAAGTGTTCTCCAATCAGCTATTGTAGATTCTCTATTATGCAATTGTAAAAGAATTTCTCTGAAGTTTTGTTGCTCTTCAGAATCTCCTGATTGATGTTGAATAATATCAAGTTTATAAGCTTCTTGAAACTGTTTATAAGCAACAATTCCATTATTAGATAATAGATCTCATGATATATTGGTTGTATACATAGGTAAATCAAGTACAGGGGGAAGCTGACCAAAATCTCCAACTAATATAATCGATTTTTTACCAAAAGGTTCATTTTTATATTCTGGAAATGCTTGTCGTAACTGCATATCAATTAAGGCAAGCATTCATCGCCCAACTATACTTTTCTCATCAATAATAAAATAGTTTACATTTTGTAATCTATTCTGTAGTTGCTTTAGTTGTTCACTCTTTAAATCAAAGTTAGTCCCAATAGGTATTGGAACAGAAAGTATTGAATGAATTGTTGCTCCATTAATATTAAAGGCTGCAACACCTGTTGGAGCAAGTACTAATACAGGTGATTTAGATCCACTTTCAACCATTTCATTAAGTCTACTTCTGATTGCTTTAATTAGATATGATTTTCCTGTACCTGCAGTTCCCATTATAATAATTCTTAATGGCTCAGTTTGACTATCTACAAGTATACTAGAGTAATGTGATTCTATTCACTTAAAGATTATCATTTGATTTTCATTTAAACTTTGATAATCTATATTATCTATAACTAAGTTTTCATTTGCTTCTATTTCATTGCTATCACTACGATTAGATATTCGTTGCACAAAGGAGCTTGCTTCTGCAAGGTCATTATAAGAATAATATTGTCTTGCATCACTAATTCAATCATGATTTCGGTCTATATTTCAAGATCCAAGATCAGAAGACTGATTAGGAATTGAATTAGGACCCATCTCTGCCAAAAGCATCCAATCAAATTGATATTCATTTTGTTCATCATCTTCAAGTTGTTCTCCTTCACTTTCATCTTCAGTAGTTATATTACCTTCATTATTATCAACAGGCTGCACAAGTAAATCAATTGGGTCTGCATTAATTTCTTCAAAATACTGATTATATAAAGATGACCATGAAATAGTATCGTTTTGAGTTAGTTGTTGAATATCACGATAGCAAATATGAAGAAGAACCTTTATACGACAAAACTCCTCCCAGTCTGGACCTTCTTGCAATGATGATGGTCGTGGCCAAATACGTATAATATTTTTCTGATCACATTTTTTCCATCGATTACTGGTAAATTTATATGTTAAATATAACTTATGAAAAATCTTCGAATTCGGAAGGTCGATCCCAATATATTTTTAAAGCTGATTTTGTTGTCCATCCAGTATTTTCAATTTTTCTATTATTTTCATCTTCTCTACTACCAGTACCACGAAGCCATTGTGGTGATTCTTTATTAAGATTTAATAAAATAAATTAATGACTTGAATGATATAGAGGAATTCCAAGAAGAATATGACAAGTTTTTTGTGCAGATATATCACGTTCTGCAATACTACGAAGCAATAATTTCTGAACTGAAACAAGTAGCCAATCATTGTGTTTACTATTACGAAGTACTTGATCTAAAATTTCTGAAAAAGCAACTGATCTTGGCTCTGCCTTGTTTGCATATTTAGAAATATATTGTAGTGCTGTATGAATACTAAGAATAGGTTTTAAATCAACATTTGCTCTCCACCCTTGTAATTGAAGTCAGTTATGTGGGTTAATATATGGGTCATTTCTTGCTGTTACAAGTTCTGGATGACCATGATTATCATCACGCAAAAAGGTATAGTTACTTTCCTCTTTTGGATATCCATATCTGCAGAATTGTTGTCCTGAACGATTAACACGAAGACAATAAGAAGAACTGCATCGAGTATGTCGTTGTACCTTATTTACTAATTCAATATAATCTTGTAAGTCATCATGTAATTCATTATGAGGCTTACGACATGGATGCTGATCAGGAATAGGAGCATCAAGTTTCGGATTAATAGTAGTAACCAAGGAGTCTATATATTTTACCACTTCTTTTAATAATTCTTCATCTTCTTTTATTTGGTCCTATTCAATTTTAGGTGCATTTTTTATTTTTCCAATCCTATGTACATGAACACTACCATGATGTTGCCATTCGAATCTATACCACCAGTCTACCAAATTTCATTTTTTTTTAATATATCATGAAAAAATATTTCAAAATGTTTATTAAAGAACCAAGTTGCAATATGAGGGTTATCAATAATATTTTGATTGCAATTTTCATTAGATAGCATAAGTTTGTGAAGCTCAGGCCAGTGTAAATCAGCAGCACTAAATGTAAAAAATATTAGCCCTTGTGAGCCTAACTGTTTAATCATATCTGATAACTCATTACATCTTGCATTCCAGAACTGTCTAGATCCACGCAAGCCCTGGCCAAATCTCATAATTCTATCTGCCATATGTGTATCATCACTAGCAATCTGTTCTTGTATTTCTGCAACTGTAATTTGATTATCATTAAAATTCTGCTTTACATATACCCTACCCTCTTGTATTGCTTATCATCTCATTTGAGAATTAAGTGCAAAGTATCGCCAACGAGCATGACGAGCAAATCTTCCATCTTTATATAGTAATAAATGTTTAAAGTAATTAGCTGGTTTGACATCTTTAATACGTTCTGCCCAAAGATCAGCACATCCAGTTGGATATAAAGTTGGAAAAGCACGTGCAATATAGCCAGATGTTTGAAATTCATTAATAGGATTGTTATTAATATGTGGCCACATAATAATATTATTATTGGTCATCATTCAATTAAGCATATTATTTATTGCAGTTTCTTCTCTATTATCTGAAGGAAGAAAAGGTACAAAGGTGCTTGTAATTACATTTTCTTCAGTTTCTATATTTAATTCATCTATTATTTGATTGCACCGAAGTTGATCATTACAGAACCATCCTCTGGCAAGGATTGAAGAATATCATCATCAATTATAATTTCAGAATAATAGCGATTATTTGCTTTTAACCAATGTAATGCCCGACTGACTTTATCATGGTGTACTTTAAAATCTCTAAATGCTGCTGGATCTTTTTCAGATTGCCAACGTATAATAAGTATATTTAAAGAAGATGGATGTCGTAGAAGTTGAGTAGTAAATTCTTCTATATCTTGAGGAAAATTAATAATATTTCCACTATATCCATGTTGTCCTCCACGAAGTCTGTAAACTATCATTATAGGAAAGACTTGTGCAATTAACATTTCTTCAATTTCAGTAAGTTCTTGAAGTTCTTCAGGTACTTTTCCTGGATCCATATTATTTTCTGCTGAAAATTTTTTAGGTAAACTCTTTTCAGTAAAGCAACGGCGACATTCTTTTTTTACAAGTGTTATAGATAAAAAACATTCATTGCATATTGGACAGAGTATATGCTCCAATTTATTCATTTTATTACGAAATCGTTGTAGAAGGTTTTGATCAGCATTATTGAGATAAGCAGAAAGAGGGTCAGTATGTTGTAAAACTATATTGTTATCACTACTTTGAGATATATCTAACATCTGCTGTTGATTCATATTATCCAATATATTTTGTTCATCTTCATGTTTATTTTCTGTTTCTATACTTCTGAAAAATATATTAGACTCCAATTGTAGATTAGTATACAGCAAATCAGATTCATTTTTATATTCACTAATATCTGCATTTGTACTTCTAGAATTTTGTCTACTTATACTCATACTTGTACTTCTAGAATTTTGTCTGCTCATGTTTGTACTTTGAGAATTTTCTCTACTCACATTAGTAAGCTGTGTTTCAAGTTTTTTTGTTGCTCTTTTTTGCCATTTTCGCTCATGGTCTCGTGCAAGATGCATTTCATGTTGCTGAGATGTTTCATCTTTTCTACTTTTACGTTTTCGAAGTGTATCACGATAAATGAAACCTCCTTCTTGATTTTCCTCTAATTGGCTTTCTTCTAATTGAATCTCTTCCATTTAACTTTCTTCTACTTGATCTTTTTCTAATTGTATTCTCTCCATTTGGCTTTCTTCTGTTTGTGTTTTTTTTATTTGGTTTATTTCTACTAATTTTTTCTTTTTTTTTGATTTTCCAATTTAGTAGTCATGGGTCCAAATCTTAAATAGATATCAAAAACACAATAAAAATATTTATTTTGATTAGTGAAAAGTTATTTGTATATTATTGAATAGTTATCAATGATTTATACAATTAAATAAAACATAACAAATCCCACTTTATTAATATTGTTTATTTGTTTTATTTAATGTTTAGTTGTAGGATTTTATTAAAAAAATACAAATATTTACTTATTTTACTTTTAATTCATGAATAAGATACTTATCTATTTTGCCCTTTTATCTGTTTTCTATCTATATATGTTGCCCTCTATCTATTTTTCCCCTTATTCCCACCATATTCTCCTTATATTATCTTTACATATCTAATCTCGCTATTATCCTTGCATTACTAACAATGCAGAAACTGCAATAGCTATATAAGGCGAAGTAAAAATACAATATACTGAAATTGAAAATGATGTGCAGTTAATGAAGTAAAGAAATCGCATGCATGGTATACTTATTTATTCATTAATTGGAAGCATCTGGTTGCAACGCCAGATATTAAACTTTATTAAATGAATCTTTTATTGAGAAATGCAGCATACATCTGTGCAGCTGATGTTCAAACTGAGACGGGACATGCTCCCAGAAATAGCAACTATAATTGCGCCGTGTGTCACCATCATCAGCCGAATTCGTGATGTATAATGATACGTGTGATGATAGTCGGTAGTTTCTCGCACTGCATTATAGCGTTATCATTATTCCTGGGACACCTTATGAAAAACTAACCGAATAATTATTCAGCCGATTCGATAAGTTATTGATTTC
>CAJVPZ010003496.1:0-10952 GCA_910592135.1 Racocetra fulgida | reverse complement strand
TGACTTAGAAACAACAAGGTGGACAAGTAGAAATAAGGATATTGATGATTGTATAAAAAAGTTCCAACTTAGAACCTCGAAATATGAAAAGGCAATCGAATGGATTCCATTTGATAGATTAGATAATATTATAAAAATCAGAGAAGGTGGATTTGGATCTATACATAGAGCAACTTGGGTGGATGGCATACGAAAAATTGATGGCAATGACTTTAATTACGTAAGAGTACGGGAACCATCAAGCACCGTTGCACTCAAGACATTGTCTGGTTCTTTAAATGAAGTAAGTTAAATCTGTTTGTTCAATAATTTATTAAATTATTAATGAACTA
Organism: Racocetra fulgida; assembly: GCA_910592135.1. Taxonomy (NCBI): domain Eukaryota; kingdom Fungi; phylum Glomeromycota; class Glomeromycetes; order Diversisporales; family Gigasporaceae; genus Racocetra; species Racocetra fulgida. The sequence continues at coordinate 10,620 of CAJVPZ010003496.1, read as the reverse complement.
ATTTATTTGATTCGATTTATTTACTTAATTATAAAGTTTGAGAATCATTTAACATGTGGCTTACGGGGTAGTCAACTTAAAATATATGGATTAACTCAAAAAAGTGAAAATGAATACTTGATGGTATTTCAATATGCTGATAATGGAAGCCTTCACAAATTTTTAAGAAAAAATTTTCGTGATATTAGCTGGCAAACTAAATTAAAACTACTTAAAGATATTTCAAGTGATTTAATGTATATTCATTACGCTGGATATATTCATGCAGACTTTCACAGTGGCAATATTTTGCAAGATGAAAGCATTAGTAAAAATATGCAATCTTACATCTCAGATCTAGGATTGTCCAAAAAGGAAAACGAAAATAATTCAAATAGAGATATTTATGGAGTTATGCCCTATGTTGCTCCTGAGGTTTTATTGGGTCAAAAGCTTACAAAAGCTGCAGATATTTACGGTTTTGGAGTTATTATGTCAGAGATGTCAACTGGTCAAAGACCTTTTGATGGTTATAAATTCGATGATAAACTTGCGGTAAAGATTTGCAATGGACTGCGGCCAGAATTTGCTCCTGGAACTCCAGATTGCTATGTTGAATGTGCGAAGCAGTGCATGGATCCTGATCCCGAAAAACGGCCTTCTGCTATTAGTATTTGGCTCAAACTTGATGATTGGAATAATATTATGAAAAGTTCAGATGATACAAATGAAATTAAAAGGCAATTCTTAGAAGCAGATCAAATAGTAAAAAAATTGCCAATAATTTTACCAAAACATCCTGACTTTGTATACACCAGCAAAATTATTGATACGCAAAAAATATCAGATGCAATTAAGGGTAATTTTATAAAATTTTATTATTTTATTTACTTGAATAAAGCTAATTAATTATATTATATTAGCTGCTTTAACAAGTCAACCTATTGCTTCTGTTGAAATTCCTATTGGTATGAATTATTTACTTACAGCACTTATAATTACAATTTATTAATTACTTTATATTGTTATTTAGATTAATTGCTTTAAAGGTATAAATTTAATTATTGATATATATTTTTAAATTTAAACATGCTATACAAGTTTAATTTTTATAAAAAAAAATATTTGATAAAAACTTATATTTAAAATGGAATATAATTTAAAAAATTAAGTTTTTTTGCATATTTTTATTAAATTTTAAAATTTTATTTAATTATTTGTTTTAAACTTGATACCAATATAACAAAATCGGCTTAACAAATATAAAGTTTGTTATAATTTTATTTTTAAGAAGGATAATTCTAAACAGTGCCCCGGAGCACTTTGTGCTTCTATAGCAAAATTGAGCCTACAATAGTATTAGGTTAGGTCAAAGTTAGATTTAAGGTTAGGTTTAAGGTTAGAGTAAGGTAAAATTGCGAGAGGAATATTTTTGCTTATGTTACATGACAGAGTTACCTAGTCAAAATTTTGAGATATTGACGATTTTATAGTAAAGAGCACAAAATGTATAGGGCACTGTCTAGTCAAGTCTTTTAAGAATATTTTTATTAAATCTTTTATAACTATTTAAACTTTATATTAAAATTTGATAAATTTAATATAAGGCTATACAAACTTAATAAATTAGTCTTATAATATAAAATTTTTAAACATAACCCAGAAACCCAGCTTTTAATTTTATTTTTTAAAAAAATTTTATATATAAAAAACAAATTTTTATATAAATTTTTTAAAAAATTTTATTCAAATTGTAAATATATTTTAAAAATTTTTTAAGTTTTTTAAAATTTGTTTTAGCTAGTTATGAAAACAATTTATTAAGTTTGTATAGCCTAATAATATTAGCTACAAATATGTTAAATAATAAAATAGAGATTTGCTATTTATTGTTTGCAGTAATAATTGCTGTAATGTAATTAACCATCAGATCATAAATTAGATATAATATAAAAAATCAAAAAACAAAAATATTTATAGTTTAATAATTTACAGTCAGACCTCTATATAATTACCAAGTTTGTTATACTCTAATGTGGTAATTTTATAGAGATGTAACTATAAACAAATATCCGATTAATATTATATAACTTTTAGCCAATCAATAATTAATTAGTAATTCATTAAGTATAATTAAAAGTTTTTTTTATATTAAATTAATCACTTTGAGTCTCTAAGTAAAGTTGTAAAGCTCATTAAAATAAATTTAATAGTAGTTAAATCATCAAAATTTGTTTAGTGAGTATTGAATATTTTAAAAAACATGTTTCACTGACTATAAAAATTTTTTGTATTGTTTACAAAGAATTTTATATAGTCAGTAAAAGTTTTAAAGATATCTTAGCATCTACTAGGCTAATTTTGATAATTTTAACCCCTATTAAATTTATTTTAATGAGCTCTACAACTTTTTTACAGACTAAAGGTAGTTAAGTTAATACAAAAAACTTTAATTAATAAATTAGTGATTATAAAAAAGTATTTTATTAATAAATTTGATTTAAAAATTAACTTTTAAGGTAATAATTATTATAAGTAATTTGTGATCATAATGAGGTTTTTACATTATGGTTTAAGTTTATCACACAAAATAAGGTACTTAAATAGTTGTATAACTATATGAGGTGTCATTATAAAGAGGTCTGACTATACTTATAAAATAATATTTTTGTTTTCTAACAAAAAAATTATTGTTAAGTTTTGGTATAGACTATCATTATATTTTCTACTCTAAATCTAACTTAATTTGTAATCTAATAATAAAGATTAATTGTATATTTTATTTATGTTATATAATAATATTACAGTAATAATTACTGCAAACAATATAAAGAAATTTTAATAAAAAAAGATTTTAATATAAATTTTTCTTAATTTAAATTTAAATATACAAGTTAAACTAATTTATAAAAGTAAAAATTTAAACTAGAAATGAACTCTTTCTGTTTATCACTTATATATAAAATTTTACCAAGAAACTTTTATATTTTTCTTAATTTACAGAAAATTTTATTAAATTAATAATCTTTTAGCTTTTAAGTAAACTTGTTTTGCTATCAATTTTATATATAAAAAAATTTTATATCAAGTTTTGTTAATCTTTGTGATGCAGATCTCTAAACTACAAATCAAATTTTATAAATCAAATATAATATCATCAGTAAAAATTTTAGAGGGGCTATATATTAATAGTAATCTTTAGATAACAATTGATATGCAACTTCCTATTGAGTATTATTGCTAGTGATTACTATAATATATAAAAAAAATTTATTAAATTTCTTTAAAATTTAACGTTAATTTACTTAATATCTACTAATCCAAATCAGCTTACATTTAAATCATTTATAAATTATATATTCAACAATATTAAAGTTAAATTTTAGCTATTTGAATTAATAATTTTTGAAAAATCTTTTTTAATAATAGTTGTTTTTTTAAAAAATCAACTATCATTAACAAACAATTTATTAAGAACTACTAATTCAAATTAGCTAAAATTTAACTATAATATTGTTAAATATATAATCTATATATAGTAAAAATTTGAGCTAATTTGGATTAGTAATATCAAGAAAATAATGTTAAATTTTAAAAAAATTTGTAAAATTTTATAAAATCATTATTATTATTTTTTTATTAATTAGCCTCTTTGGCATAAATATTATTATTTAAGTATACTGAATGAAAGCTCACAGTGAAACTCCAATTATATTAAAGAATACAACTAGCTATACATGCAACTTTTGATTGCCTATTTAAGTAGTCTGCATATCAGTATTATATTATAGAGACTACATCATTTGCAATATCAATAACCTAACTAGGAAGTTATCTATTTAAACCCTCTGTAACATACACATCCACCTTGTGTCACTAGGACATCTTCATAATATTTGTTAATCAAGAAGTTCTGGATCCTTACTATAGCTTTAGGACTAATTTATCCTCGAGGCATCATTGCTAATACTTTCTGTATCTACAATTCAGCTAATTTAATCTTTAGTTATTTACAACAAGTTCAAGGACAAATACTTGCAAGTTGAAGCTGCTACCATTACCTACTACTGCCTTTGCAAAGTTCATTCAAACACCTAAATCCCAGTACCTACTATACAAACTATCACTGGTATCTAAGTTCCGTCAGTAATCCAAACTCCCAATTCAGATATCCTGAAGATATTGTGACCTGCATAGTTGGAACCTTTTTCTTCAGTTACTCTTCTAGTGGCCTGGTTAGTATAATATCTTGCTAAACACTCAGTTCTTGTCCAGATTACTGAAATTGGAATTTGAATTCCTTAAATAATCTTTTATGTAGTACTGTTAAAGATCTGTGCTATCTCTCTACTTGGAATTGCCAAGTGGGCTTCTATATATTCCAATACCTGGATTGACCTGGCTGCTTCACTCAGGTTTCATATAACACATGAATCGCACTAATATTCTACAGCCTTCCAGTACAAGCTGGTATAATCAAGTTTACAGATCTGATAATCTATCAGATTACACACAGTCTACCATAACACATTCTGTAAAATTCAAATTTTGGCACTAGTAGGATTCGAACTCTTGTCCTGCTGATTAGGGGTGAGACAACTTACTAACTTCACTAAGTTACCAGACTCTTATAAAATCATTATTAACAATAATGATTATAATCATTATTAATTATTCTTACAGATTAAAACAAAATCTGATCAAACCGAAATTTTTCTGTTTTTTAAGAAAAATTTAAAATTTTTAGAAAATATTTTTTGGGTTCTTTTTAGCATTAGGAGTAGGGTTTAGAGTAGTGATACGGGCTGATGGAAAAATCTCAGGTCAAGGCCGGCCTGGGCCGGCCCAGGTCGGCCAGGTTGGTCAGGGCCGATCTTTTTATGAAAGATTTTGAAAGATTTTGAAAGATATTCAACCTTTATCGCACTTTAGACATGGATTGGGGAGTTATTCAATACTTTTTTCTTTGACCTTATAAGAGATTCATATTCGATGTTGTCTTATTGTCTACATTCCGAAGATTCCTGGCCGATAATTTCTGGGCCAGCCCGTATCACTAGTTTAGAGTTAGGTTTATTAATAAATGAATATATGTGAGCTTTATAGGCTCTAAAGGTGAACATGAGAGATTCCCAGTTTTAATTTGATCAGATTTCATTTTAATCTGTGATAATTATTATATATTAATAATCATTATTTATTATTAGTAATATATATTGATATATAGTAGTTAAATCGATATATATTAATAAGTTTTAATCAATATATATCAATTAACTGCTATATATTAATATATATCTGTTAAAAATTTTGCTGATAATAATATAATCAACAAATTTCAAAACAAACATTTGTTTTGTTAAAAATCACTTATTTCTTAAAAACTGTATATAAAACTGCCTTCAGTGCTTTAACAAAAAGTTTTACTTGAGCAATTTTACTAACTAATTTCCTAATCTCTAATCTTATTCTAAATGCTAACTCTAACATTTTGAGTTTTATAAATTTTGACTGCATTATAATAATCAACAAAACTTGGTATAGAATTTTTTTCATGCCAATTTTACATATATTTATAAAGTTTCAAGTCTCTAGCTCTTATAGTTCATGAAATATTTAGTTTATAGACAAAATTCTATCCTTACTCTAAAGTTCTGCCTTTATTGGTAAACTCACCTTTCTATCTAATAATTAAATTCATAGAGCTTATCTCTAGCTTTAAAACAAGCTATAGTGTATTAAATTTACCCAATATTGACTATTTTAGCACTCAAAATATTAAAATTCCTTTTTTTTGTCCTTTTAACTTCTAAAAGTTACTTTCTAGTTTACCTTTATCCTAATTGGTTTTGGTGTTATATTTAGACCTATAACTCTAACCTGCCTATATCTAGTCATATTAAGAACTAAATTCATTTTTAGCAAACTACTATAACCAATTTACACAAATAATTACTACATTTATTACTCATTCTACAATCAACTTAGTAATGTCATCTAATTTTGACCCAACTGTGTAACTAGTGGATGTGGCCCGATTACCTGTAGGTAGATCAAATCAAGCTGAAGCTATTCCAAACTAGGTCAAAGAAGGTGGGTTAACTCTTCTGAATTTATTTGCGCCAGTGTTAACATGAATTGTAACAGGGCATAATTTAGCATACAGTATTTAGATTAATAACGCAAAGTACATGTACAAATTAGGAAGTGCCAAATGCTTTGCTTGAATGTGTACCAGGTTTAGGGCGCAGCAAAAATTCTTCGAGGTTCGTTTATGTTTGGGTTAGGGGTTAGGGAGGGATGTTTATATAGTAAAATTGTCTAGCGAAAACTTTTTGTTAGCACTAAAGGTGGTTTCCTATTCAGATTTTCAAAAAATGGGCGATTTCTGACAAAACGGATGTTTGTTTTGAATCTTCTTGATCGTGTTACATTACACCTGATCTTGAAATCTAATTCGTAGTTCAGAACATCTGCGCCACAAACCTGGCACACATTCAAGGGGTGCGTTTCAAAGTTAAAATGGGAAATCTAATTTTAATTGAATTGGTTACATATTTATTTTCAAATGAACGATGTATAAACTTTATTTCATTTTCTGATAAATTTGAAATGATAATTTTTGTCGTTGAAAAGCCTATTTATTTCATTAAATGGGGATCTCCAGACACTCCCATTTCATTTTCTGATTTTAAAATTTTTGAAATACAAATAAAACTCTCATTTAATTTTAAAATGCACCACTCATTTGTTAACTTTGAAACCCTCTATTATCAATGTTTCAAATAAAAATAAAATCTTTATAATATAGAAGCCACAAGCAAACGCTAATAATTATGCTACTGTACATTTGCATTCACGGTAAACGAATAAATTAGCACATACAATAGAATTTTTAAAATATGCAAATCTAAACTATGTAATACTCCGATTTCCTGATTAATTTTACATTTTAATGCATCACCCACTTAGCTGCAAGATTTGCATCAATACATTTACAAAAATGACTATATAACCATAATCTCTCACCATAAAACCAACCAAAACAATTTTTCATTAATTTAAAATATTTCATATTTATCAATCGAAAAAGTCTAATAAAAACCGATCATCATTATTATTCAATTCTAGGTTTGTGGATTTTGATCGTTCGCACGTATTTAAAATTATTATCCAAACTCATCTAAAAATGGAATGATATTTACTTTTACTATCGAGTAATCAAACTTTATTAGAGTTTATGCGTCTAAAACTTTTGGAATGGTCATATCAATAACAAAACATGATCTAATTAATGAAGGAAGAAACAAAAATGTGAGAACTTACGATCAGGTTATAATTACAGCTATTTTCATAAATTCCGGGACAAATTAAATTAGCTCGTTACCTGAAATCTCCTTGGTTACGTCCTGTAAATTACCTAACACTCCAGAAATTAAATCACTATCTTCAGCCTTCAGTCCAGATATTAGCGATGTAATTTCCGTAGTGTTAGGTTATTTACAGGACAAAACCGAAAAGATTTCGGGTAACAAGCAAATTTTAATCTTCCTAGAATTTATAAGAACAGCTGTAAGGGTGGCATCGAGAGTTGATACTTTAAGCATTATCGAAACCGAAAGTCCACTGAAAATACTTTCAGTTTACCAAATGTTCGAAAGTCAAAAGTAAGTCAGGTTTTACTTAAGTTAAATATTATTAAAGGTTAAAAATGTTTAACGTCTAAATATTCTTATATTTCTAATTGTTTATAATCAACATTTTCTAAAAGAATTCTTTGAGAAATTCGAAAGTAATCATTAATGTAATTGCATGTTAGCCAATTAACGCAAGAGGCCATATTCGATATGAGGATTCCATAGCAAAAGTCAGCAGTGGGACGTGTAAAGATTTTGCAATAATTGTTGGGAATTGATATTTACACACCCTTTTTTGATAATGCAACATCCCTCCTAATAATTCTAACTCAAACCCTAACAAAAACTCTAATAATAGTATATATTAATCTATACTGTATTAACAGTGGTATGGCATTATCAAAAAGGGCGTGGAAACCTCAACTTTTTAATTATTTATCCACTGATTTAAATCTTAAACTATAGAAATATTTGCTTGTTTATGTTATAAACAAGCAAATATTTTTTTATAAAATTGTTACAGCCAGACCTTTCTAAATGCATAGCCGAGGGGCGGCCAAAAAGTCTTGCATTTGAGAGGTATTGCATTTAGGGAGGTAAAATCTATAAGCGCTATATGAGTTGGGGTCAAATAAGGCCATATATTTAGAGAGGTCTTTCATAGACTATGCATTTAGGGAATATGTAAAATTTTTACCTACATATTGCCGCCAGAAAGTTTCAGTCCTCTGATTATGTGTGACACATCACTACCATTTTTTTTAACATTAGATCGTTATATTTTTATCAATACATTCTCTATAGTCATATTTGTTTATAATTATATAAATTTTTATAACCAACTTATATAACACTTATAAAAATTTAACCACTTTATAAGCACAAACTCTCTATATGCACAAATTCTTCAAACCAAGTGTGTGATTATAGAGAGGTCTGACTGTACTCTTTTATAGAACCCAGCATCTTAATCTAATCTATTTATATTTACTTGTAATTGCAAATTATTTAACTCAAAAATTTTTATTAAAAAAAAAAAAACACATTGCTATATTCTGCGCCAAAAAATACACATCTGCTAACCCTGGTCGTAAAAATATAGTATCGCAGCACAATAACAACTATATTTCAGAAGGCGAAAGATTATCTAACAAGTTTTTTCCGACGTTGACATTAAATAAATTTAATTGGTTATTTTATGAAGACTAGTCTGGAGACCAAATAACTATAGGACCGGTTAAAAGATCGATCTTTATTCTGTCATTCCAGGATTATTTTATGTTGCATAATAACGGCTTTACGTATGTTATTTTGAAATAATTTTTTTTACTGAGTTTTTTCCCACAATTTAAGGCAGAACACACCCATATACACTGTATATACATAAATTTCGATTAATATTCCAGGCAAAGCATGTGTGTCATATAAATTTTTATTCTAAGTAACTAATTCTATAATTGTCCGAAGGAATTTAAATTTGATGCGTACTATTAATGGCTTTCACTAACCTAGTCATAATACTTTTTTATTTTATTTATATAAGCTATGGATAACAAATTTATTTGTAGTAGAATTTATGCATTTTTACATATTTGAAATACTTCATAATCTTCTTATCCGCTGCATTTCTGATTGGCAGATGGTAAGTATTGCCATTACTGCTATACTGCCATTGTTTAGGAGCATAAGTCTTACTAAATCCAAAATAATAAAACCATGGACCTTTGCTTGACTCATAGGTGATTGCAATTGACTGATCATCTACACGACTAAGAATAGATTTTTTCATATTTTCATTTTTTAAAGAAAAAATGAAGCTACCAGGTGCTTTTACATAATTGTAATTTCCAGAGTTCCAGCAAAAAGAATTATACCCACCAAGTATTTCATTTGAATTTTCAACCTTTGTAACAACTACTACTCCATGTATATCATCACATAATTTATGAAATGTTTCAACATCGAATCCATCCCTACTACCCCTAAGTAGCAGTTTAAACTCGTATGGAATTTCTGTAATATCATAGGTTGTTGAACGTCGATCAATCCAGGAAGAAATTTCTGCAGCATGTTCTAAAGTGATTATGGAAGAAGATATAGAAGATAATGATTTTCGAGGAGGAAGTTGAGTTGACAATTTTTTGCGAGGAGGTAATATCGTAGAAGTAATAGGCTTATTAGGAGATAGAAAATTTTGAATAATATCATTCCATAAATTCTTTTCAAGTATTTTGTTATAAGGCTGTAATTTTTCTAAGACTTCATCACCAGGAATTTGAAAATACCTAATATGAGGCAAACAATTTTGAAGTGTAATTTTTAAAGATTTGAAATCCTCCTTATTCCATTGCTCATGATTAGAAGGTAAATTTGGAGTTTGCGCTTTTCCCCACAAGATAACTTTATCCCAAATCTTAGATTCATCTAATTGTAAGTCGTCTCGTTTTATGAGAGAAATCAAAGCATCCTCTTGAAGAGTAGTAAAATCTTCAGAATCAAAAATCAAATTTGGGTGTTTCACAATAATATCATTACAAAATTGTTGCAAAGCTTTAAAATTTTTATTTTGAAAACTAATTTGATAAATACGAGAAAAATTCAAACGAAGCCAGGGAGCATTATCTTCAATAAGACAAGATTGAAGATAATCAACTGATTCTAAAATGTTAAATTCATTGAAGGCGATTAAGAGATCAAATATACCAGAAGCTTCAAGGTTTTCTGAAGAAACTACACCACCATAAATATATCTAAAAAGTTTTAATCAAAATTTGAAACAATTTATTTACAATAAAGCTTTATAATTATAACATAGTCAAATCACTTACTTAATAATACTATTAAATGCTTCAACAGAAATATGAGGCACTTTAATGCTAATGATATTATTTTGTTTAGGCAGGTACCAGGAACGGAGTTTGTACAACGTACAACGTAGTGTATGGTTTACAGGCAAGTTAATGTGTCTGTACAATTCTCGGCACTTGATTGGTCCTCGTGACTC
>CAJVPZ010003495.1:0-10955 GCA_910592135.1 Racocetra fulgida | reverse complement strand
TTCCAATAATGATCTTTTATATAGTAAGAATTTTTAGTAATTTGATTATAAAATAACTGTTGTTATTATTAAATTTATTATAGTAGATAATTATACAAGTAAAATTATAAAAGATAAGTAGATAGAAAGAGATATGTTAAATAGGTTTGTGATAATTAGATGCAATCTTGGCCCTTTTATTCTAGTATAGTTTTTAGATAATTGTATAATTTGTTTGTATACTTTTGATTAATAGTATTATTAGTTTATCTGTTAGTTTATATAGCTGTATATTTGTTTGTTTTACTAGTATAACTAGTACATTTTTATTACTTTTAGCTAGAATTATTCTAGTATAGTTTTTAGATAGTTGTATAATTTGTTTATTTACTATTTAATCAATAATATTATTAGTTTATCTATTAGTTTATATAGCTGTATATTTGTTTGTTTTATTAGTATAACTAGTATTTTGTTTATTACTTTTGGCTAGAATTGATATATACTAATTTCTATAATATTGGAAGTCTGCTGCATAGAATTTTGAGTCTGGTTGGTATTTATTTGTTGTTAGTAGTTAATATGTTGTTTGAAGATATTGCTTGGATGTGGTTGATAAGCCTATAAGACCTTTGCTACTTGCAGGTAATAAACTGAGTAAAAGGTTGTTTGTTTTGTTTTCTGCCAGTAGTTTCTTATTTAATAAATATTTGTTGCAAAGTTTCTTACTTTTAATCATTGCCTCCATGCTGGACAAGTTTACTTATGGAGTTGTAATACATTAACTTAGTATTTTCAGAGTTTTTTATTTAGAGTTTATTCTTTTTTGTTTCAAGTTTAGTTTAAGTAATCAATGAGAAAGTTTTATAAATTAATTTTTAATTTAAATAATATTAAAATATTAAAATACCAAAATACAAATTAAATTACTTTGAATATCTATACTATACTATAATAAGCTACTTATTATTATCACTCACTATTGAAATAATAAATCTAGATACTACTAAATATAAGCATATTAATTGTCAAAATTATTAAACCAACTACTATTGAAATTATAATCCCATATACTGCTAAAATATCTATTTGTTAAAATTGTAAATTAATCTAATATGCTGTAAAAAATAATATAGCTATCTATTATTAAAATTATAAACCCACTCAATTTTGAAATCACAAACTTCTACTATGAAACATTAATCCACTCATTATTAAAATCATGAATATACCCACTATTAAAAACCCATTAATGAAATCGTAAGCCTAACCATTTTATAGACTTAATCCCTCTTGGAAAACTTTAAATTTCGATAAGGTTTTCGGCTTTTGGTGCGACTTTTGTTTTATGCAATGAATTTACTAAAGTATTTCAGTAGATCAAAATACAGCCAGACCTTTTTAAATGCATTGTGGCGGGACAATATATAAAAATGAGTCAAACATGCATTTAGAGAAATACTGTATTTAGGGAAGTAAAAATCTATAAATGGTATATTAGAAAATCTATAAGTAATATATTAGTCAGGCCGAAGTAAAGACATGCAATTAGGAAGGTTGCATTTAGAAAGGTTTGACTGTACTTTTGGAATTAAAATAAAACTAAGTGACTTAATATGTTTAGGATCAACAAAAAAAAAAGTAGTGTAAATATATCTATCAGCACATAATTAATGTCAAGAAGCGCTTCATAATTACGTAATCTGAATATAATACAAAGCTTCGTCAGAAATACATCATTTTGCAAATAGCAACAAATTTCGCAATCATAATGATTTGATAATCATGTCGTAGTTGCATTGTATGCACATGACAGATCACCGATTTTTATCTTGTACGTACGTACAAGAATAGAGGGTATGACAGGATCGGGTTTGTATCAAAATCCCGACAAACAAAATCCAAAAACAATCCCAATAACTAAAAATCCCGACTGTTAAAAATCCCGACTGCCAAATATCCCGATATTTAAAAATCCGACAATTAAAAAATTTGATGAAAAAAGTCATAAACGATAGCTAACCCTCGCCTAACCCTTATCCAAAAGTAACCTAACCATAAAGTTAATTAAATTATAAGAGTCTATTGTGCTTTATAACATACCTCATATTCGGGATTTTCTACCTATAAGTTTTGAATGTCGGCATTTTTAATTGCCTGGATTTTTTTTGGCAGGATTGGCAGGCACCCGGCAGGTCTGACATGAGTTTGAAAATATCAAAGTTTTATAATTTATGCACACTTTTATATTGTTTTTACCTAAATTGATTAGATCTTTTATTTAATTTTACATTAATTATACTTAGCAAATTTTGATCAAAAATGTTTTTGAAACTCATATAAATAATAATATAACCTTATAAATATTATTATTAGTTAGGCTAATTGCATTGAGCTTTTGCAAATACTACTTTTAACTATTTCTAACGACATCTTACCTTGTCACGAGCTGTTATCAAGTATGTCATTTCCACCTGTCAGACTAAAACTGATAATTAATTTAAATTCCAATATCCGATAAATTCTAAATCAACATCTATGGCTTGATTAGATCACTTAAACCTGTCATTCTAACGAGGGATAAATTTTCGCAGGCAAATTTTTCTGCAAAATCTATCATTTAAGTGATAGATTAAAATAGAAATGCTTTATTGAATTTGATTAATTAAGGTAGTAAAATATTTTTATCAAGCTTTTAAAAACATTTTTCATATAATACTTCTTATTTGTTAAAATATATTTTTAAGTTAAGATATTTTTAATTTAAGATATTTTTAAGTTAAGATATTTTTAAGTTAAGATATTTTTAAGTTAGGATTCTTTATATAAAAACTAATACAGTTTATAATAAATATTTCTAGCTACGTATATAAATTTAACTTTATCTACAAGTTATCTATTAGTATTATATTATAATCTACTGTAATTGTAAGTTCTTTATCTAAACGCTTTTATTCAATACTATTTCTAGCCCTTTAATTCGTATTTACAAAAATACGCATTATTCTTTAAATTATAGAATTTTGCAGGAAAATTTTATCCGTTTTAGTATTACAAATTTGTTATTTACTAAAAATGTTATTATATTTAGGTGAACCATTTTTTATAATATTTAAAAAAAATTATAATATTGTAATATATCCTTTGAAATTATAAGAAAAAAAATTTAACGACACAAAATTTTTTTTAATTTGAAAAAAACAAATTGTGTACGTAAATTTAATATAATATAAATAAAAATACTTTGTAAATAAGAAAAAAAATTTCAGATAGTCACATGGGGATAATAACGTTTAAGTAACGGTAAGAGACGGAATTAGTATCATTGCCTGCATTTTATTTGAGCTTCTTATCTGTAATGAAGTGAAAGATCATATCTTATGCTTTTTGATAACTGAACTTATGATCATTTCTAATAAAAGTATTACAGTAAAAACATGGTCTTACCATCTGGATGTAACGTCCCTCAAAAATTTTGTCAAGAATTTTGCACAGAGATCATTAAGTTATTAATTTGTGAAACACAAAATTTTAAGTCTCCCTGGTTATAGTTCGATAATGGTTGTACATATTGATTTTATTATTCTTATTATTAAAATTGTTTACTTCAGGTAATGTAACATTGGAACAGAATACGTAAGATTAACCGGTATCTGGGAAATTTGGTTTTTCATGTCTATGGTTATATTACCTCGTAATACGTAAATTGCGGGGAAATTCCCTTCGACTGATATTACTGATTTCCTTATTTAGAAGTGCATTTAAAGCGAATCACTAATTCTAAGGAGAGTTAGTCTAGGATTATGATTAGTCTTAGGGTTAATAATTATAGGTAAAATTGCTCCCTCGACATTTTTTATTAGTGTTCAAAGACAGGTTTTGACACTCTTTCTTGTATTTTCAGCTTTTTTTTTGCTTCGTAAAAATTTAATATTTTGATTGGTTAATCGATGTATATCTCCAAATAAGGAAATTGAAATTTTCTAACAACAATTAGAATACCAACACTTAATAGTAAATTAGCATTGACAACCAGTATTTCGCATGAGATGAACAACGTGAAAATTTAACACAGGAATTTGTGTTTCATTAATAGAATTCTAGAAATTGCGTAATATTATTTATAGTTAACAGAATTCTAGAAATTAAAAAATTTGAAATTCAAAGTTTAATCTCATTAATTGTTTTTTTTAATTCAGTAATTAAAGCTCAAATCTATTTATCATTAACACTACGGAATTTGAAAATTTTAATGTTGCAGCACATTAATAAATACTCGAAGAAACACTAAATTAAATTTATTCTTTATATAGTAAATTAAATACGTAACGTCGGACAAACAATTTAAGTGTTTGTCAAAGTTTGAAACAAACCTATTTGGAATGTCATTACTCAGATGACAACTTATATGACAACTTATATGACAACTTATATGACAACTTATATAACAACTTATATGTTCGACAATTATTAGTATTCTAAATCATTAGACACACTAGTGACTACTCAAACTTCGGTCTATTACCGGACTTAGCACTGACCAGCAACATATTTTATAACTAAATTCACTTACATATTATTTACACATTATATATGTCATTGAGCAAGACTTCAGCCCGGTAAATTATAAATAATAAACTCAAAAGTCAGAAGCCTAGCTTTCTTGACAGTACTACAATCGTCTACATAATGATAATCGTCAAAAGCCATGCGATTTATAAATTTGGTTCAATCCTTTGTACACGTTATTGTGCCTAGAGTTGTGAGACAATGCAAATTTTTTCCGAGCAAAAACTTAATATCATATTAGGAAACATAGAGGAAAACATATAACCTAGTACTTTAACTAATCTTCCATAACGTATAAAAACGCGTTGAATTCTACTTTCAAAAAACAGGTCCATTTCACATATCCATTACACGCGAATAAATATGAAGCATTTTACATCTGTCATTCTCTTCTTAATTATTGCTTCTATTGGAGCAACCGTCGGTGCTATCATTCCAGGAACATATTTTGACCGGATTTTTTTAGTCATTTTTGAAAACACTGCATATACTAAAGCGTTAGCACAACCTTATTTTAAGAACTTAACCCAGCGTAGTAATGGACTTCTTCTTTCCAACTTCTTTGCAATCACACATCCGTCTCAGGTAAATTTTATTTTTATTTCTTTTGAATTTTAAAATTTAAATTTAAAAATACCTTTCTTGTCTTTAGCCAAATTACATTGCTGAAATTTTTGGTTCAACTGCTG
Organism: Racocetra fulgida; assembly: GCA_910592135.1. Classification (NCBI taxonomy): domain Eukaryota; kingdom Fungi; phylum Glomeromycota; class Glomeromycetes; order Diversisporales; family Gigasporaceae; genus Racocetra; species Racocetra fulgida. Next base: position 5,718 of record CAJVPZ010003495.1, on the reverse strand, counting down.
GTGTCACGGACGATGCCAATCATGACATTGCCGGAAAAAATTTAGTTGACCTTCTTGAAGCTAAAGGCATCTCTTGGAAAGCTTATATGGAAGACTATCGTATGTGAATCATGTTTATCACAAAATCTTGATTATTTTTGTATTTATTTATTGTATTCATTTATTTATTCATTTATTTATTCATTTATTTATTTATTTATTTACATATTTATTTATTTGAATTTTTATTCACTTTCACCCTATTTCACCCTATTACTATGGTCTATAGCCGGTAACTGTTACACTGGTGCTACTGCTCCTTCTGGCACACATTTATACGCAAGAAAGCATAATCCTTTCATTTCAATGAATACCATAAGAAATAATGCCACTCGTTGTGCGAAAATAGTTCCTGGTACCCGACTTGATACTGATATAACTAATAATGCAGTACCACAATTTGTCTATTATACACCAAATCAAAATAATGATGGACATGATACTGGTGTAGCATTTGCCAATAATTGGTTAAAAAATTGGCTTGAACCAAAGCTTACTAAATCTGCATTTACAACAAATACATTAATATTTATCACTTTTGATGAAGATGACCGTAGTGAAAGTAATCATATCTATGGCTGTCTTCTTGGCACTCCTGTTCGTCCTCCTGCCAATCATACCGACAGTACAAGATATAATCATTATTCTTATTTGGCTACCGTAGAGAAAAATTGGAATTTGGGAAATTTGGGTAGAAATGATGTTGGTGCAACCCCCTTTACCAAATATTTGGTACATCCTTAATTTAATTACTGTATAATCTAGATTAAAATGCGACATAATTAGGATAAATTAATTAAATAGTAATATATATAATTGTTCTAAATAGTAATATATAATTGTCCTCAATAGTAATATATAATTGTTCATAATTATCATACGTTACAAGTCAAGTTTGTTTTTAACCATGACCCGGTTCAATTAATCAAACTTAAATTTGTTTAAATGTATTATTGACTCGGTCAAATTAATTTGACTGAGTCAAGTTAAACAATTTGTTCTAAATAAATTATTACTTTTAAAATATAGTAACGATAAATTTATTGTAAATATAAAGTTAAATATGACTACAAATACATAAATAATGTTACTCTTATTTATTTTGGGAGACCATATTGTTGTCGCCGTGACGTCTGTTACTACATTTTAAGATTTAAAAAGATAATTTCGTTCGCAATGCAAACTTCTTCGCTCACAAATGTACTATTTTGTCTAATAGCGGCTGTACGTAAAGAAAGTTGGATGACTCCATATCACACATGCCTGGCACTCAGAAAATGTGTACCAGATTTGGATCGGATTATCGTTCGGATGATAGTCCGGATTATGGTCCGAAAATAAAGTCTTCATTATTTTTTTCTAACGATAAGACTTTAATTTTCAATTAAATACCGATCATATAAAGCAATATTTAACGGAATTTACAATGTATACACAATAAATAAAAATAATATAAATAAATTTGAATTTTGACATTCTAAAAACATAACTCTATTTATTTCTGTTTAGTCATTTGGCTTTAGTTTATTTCTGTTTAACCATTTGGTTTGTTTTTTGTGACGTTTGTTCTTTAATAAATTATGTACGGTCGAATGAACTCACAATTTTGGAAATTCATAATAGTTCGGTATAAAAAGTGCTATGTGTTTTTTAATAAAATAAACTGTAGTAATTTCCTATAACGAGTTAATTGTACTTTTTTGTGATTAATCTTTTATGTACTATACTTCATCTTAGATCAATATTTTCTTTTTGTGCACGAATTTTTTTAAATTGATGCGGCTAAACTCTAATTTTTGACCTAATTCAACTGTGATGAAGAATCTTGTTGAAATAGGCACTAATTTGCCCATAGTTAGATATTTAGATTTTCATCAAAATATTCCATGCTGTTAAAAGGTTGGTTAATGTCACTAATAATATGTTTAAAAAACTTTTCAACAGACATTATATGCTTGTTTAGATCTTTATCACTATGTAATTATAAATAAATTTTGAATTATTATGAATAAAATACAAATCAATTTCAATAACTTCTTTAAATGACTGAGCATTGCTTATTTTCACAGTTATTGTAATTTTTAACTTGATACTGATAAACTAACAGAAATATTTGCTGAAGTGGTATAGGTAGGTTCGATATATTCAAAGTTTATTTAGGTTTTAGTTTGATGGTTTCTTGTAATTAACGGAATTACAGCTTGTTCACAATATTAAAAACATGTCTATAATAAGTTTTGCATCTTTAACATGAAAAATATTATGCTAAGCTAATGCTAATAACAATAATGATAAAAACTCTTTCTGTAGATCAATTTTACCAAAACCAGAGCAAAAAAGAACTCCAAAGAAAGAAAACTCAAGAAAGTACTAACTAAATGGATCTCAGGCCCTTAAGTAAACCTGCTCAGTGCAGCTGAAAACATAATAAAACAATAAACTCTTCTAGACATTTGCATTGAAACAATAACTACTGGATGAAAAACAAATAAACAACACTCTCTACAACTTTCTACCCACAAGTGATGAAGATTCTATGGACCTGTCAACCCCACCTCAGGAAACATCTCAGGACAACATGCAAACTGTTGACAGCAGTACAAATAATAGTCAAATACAAGCCTCTACACAACAGACCCCCAATACTTCTGGACAACAAAGAAAATTTTTTACTTACCTTCTAGTTTATTTCTCTCGCAAGACAACTAGTCCAAAAACTACAACAACTACTAGTATACAACAAAAGGACAACAACAGAATACACCAAGTAATTTATTAATATTACTATTAAAAACTAGACAAAACTTACCTTCACTGTCACCTTTATCATCCCTAAATTTGCAGATAAAAACTTATTCACTATTAACCTTATCAGAGCAAGATGCATTCCAAATTTGGTCAAATTTCCAGCACAATGCATATATAAACACAACATTGTTACCCAATCAATTCTATTTGATCTCACAAACTACTCCAAATGTAACTTTGTAAACATTAATACCAAACTACCTAGAAATACTTGTAGCTGTGATTTAGAGGTAACAATTAAAGTATATGAAGATACACAAAGAGCTTATATGGCACTAAAATATTTGAAAGAACTACCAATAGTTCACTATAATCTAATAACAGAAATTGATACAAATAATGATAGTCACCAAACTAAAGAGACAAATAATGCAACAAATGCTACACCTACCTCCAAAAAATTATAACTAATACTAATACCCAAACAGTATACAGTAATACAACAGCTTTCATAAACAGAAACAAAACTAACAGTTATACAAATTGAGCTAATAAATGCTTAATAAGTTAATAGATTAACAAGTAATACAGCTGATCACATAATATACAGACCAACTATACAGTTATCTGAAAATCAGAAAGGAAAAAAATGGGCCAGGCTACAACCAATCATTACTGATTTAACAAACCTATCTCCTTCTATCCACTACCTTCTACAATCTCACCTACATATTCAGTTGCTACAATAGATCTCAACCCCTATTTAAAAACCATCCTATAGTGAGATTACACAGAAAGCCTTCAAATTACCAACTTTTAATGCACTAGATAGTATGAAATGGGCAAATCATATACAAAACAAGATAGCAGAAAAAATCAAAACACCATTTGACCAACAGCTCTGGTCATATGACACAATAGCTACAGCACTAAAAACTGCAGCTGGTATTCAACAGTTTGTAGAACACAAACTTAGTTCTATTTCAAGTCAAATAGAAATGCCTTCAGCAATACAACTAAAATTCAAACACTAGAATACAAGATTTTTCACCACATTCACAAGAAATGCTAATATAATGCCAGCACATCAAAGAAAGTATGTGAATCTGTATAATGATGCAACTAGAAATTATAAAACCTCTAATCAAATTATGATTATTGACTAAAATACTCATAATCTAATTCACTTGATGTTAAAGAAAATGCTTATCTCACAATATCTGATAAATACAAATTTTATAACTCTTATACTCTTTGTAATATTTAAACTAATTTATTATACCAGAAGTTTCTTACAGATCCAAAATGAAAATAAACATATATCTAAAGAAATCAAAACAGCAATTAACCAGGCATTACAAGAAAAACTTGCTCTATTACCTAAAAGGCCAAGCAAATTCTAGATATAGTCAAACATATTTTATCATTCAATCTATCTATTATACAATGGTCACACACTAAAGCTATAGTCAATGGACTATGAAAAATCTTCAGATTCGATCAGCTTGCAGAGTCATATTTTGCTAAACTGTCACCACCATCAAAGAATGTAACTAATATACATACTGAACTTTAGCAATATTTTCCTATTACAAACTAACAAGCTCTTCAAAATTTGAGATACTACTGTTGCAACCTTGCTAATTACTATACAGTTAACTCTATTCCCAAAGTATATTTTCAACTCCTGCTACCTAAACAGCCACTCCTTACAACATATCAGGAACTAAACCCAAAGGTCAGAGGATTCTTTCTCTATCACTTAGATACAACAACTATATCACTAGCAGATGTAGTAGCTTTAGTATGACAGTACTATACATTCAAGCTCCTCCTTAATAATTATTTTGCAACTAAACTATTATTCCCTTAAATCTAGAGCATATCAAAACTAGTACACAATTTAACTTTCTAATTACAGACAGCATTGTAGAACAAATCTTTATGTATAAAGCCTCACAAAAATATAGAATAAGATTTCCACTGCCACATAGTATTATGAGGCAAATCCTACCAACAAACTTAATCTACCTACTAGTAACCAGATTATAGCAGACATAATATTACTATACTAATTATATCATCTTAGCAACTTATACAAACTGCAAAACTCCTTTGTCAACATTACTATTTTACAAAAATACTAGAAGAATGAATAAAGATTCCAATTCAAGTACCTACATCCAATCCACCAACTCTAGTGATACAAATGCTATTGAACTACACTTACCTCATATACCAAACAATTTAGAGGACATAAACACAATTTTAGCTTCTTACAATATACAACTAATATTACCAATTACATTACAAACACTAATCACTTCCACTATGCAAACACAGTGTCAGTACTTTACAATTAAAGCTATTACTAGCTTTTTACTTAAGTTACCTCCACTACCATCCTAAACAATATTTTCTTATACAAATCCATCTTCTACCACTACACCAGAAGCTAATACAACGCTGATAAATATGAATTAACTAACTCATGATAACACAACCTACAATCAAACCACTTATAATTGCTACACACAATGCTCGAGAACTTAATCAAATCACAAAAAGACAATTACTGTTTGACTTCTGTTTAGCCCAAAATTTGATGTTATTTTAATTATAGAAACAAAACTAGCATATTTCAGATATATAGATAGAAATCTATATAACCAGTATTATAAATGCTTTTCATCCAATAACTCACTACAACTGCTTTACACCCTAGAGAATCTAGTACAGATACATCTATTTTAATAGCCCAATTACTCACAACATATATACACACTATCCAGATATTACCAGATACTGCAATCGCAATTAATTTATTCTTTCCACATAAAAACAACTTCCATATTATATCAGTATATTTACCAAAAACATATTTATAAACTTTAAACTTATGTTTTTTTATAGTGTTTAGATACGTTAATA
>CAJVPZ010003494.1:0-10958 GCA_910592135.1 Racocetra fulgida | reverse complement strand
ATATTATATATAGAAAGGACAATTACCAGACTTCTACTTTAAGCTTTCAGAAAAAAACAGCCACTATCTACTATACCACAAGAACTCATACCAAAGCTACAATTACTTTTCCCAATGGACAACCAGAACAATCAAAGAAATCAGCAATATGCTATAGGAGTTTTATCACTTTAAATATATCTCTAATAACTATTTTGTACAAAAAGCCAGACTACCTGTTGATACAAACAAAATTAAAACATACTCAAAGTTTATATTTCCAATAACAGAAACAAACACAGCAAAAGAATTTATTAAACAAATTTCAACACAATACAAATTTCACTACTATTACCCTCTAATATAATGAAAGCAAACTCCACAACTAAACTAGACCTATTATGAGACTCTTGACAAATCAAAAACTTCAATCTAATTATTTTTATCATCTCAACAAGACAGCTTATTAATACAGCAAGAATGTTATAACCCCACTACTTCTTTTACAAAATTCCAAGCACATGAATCAAAATTCAAAATGAACAGATGCCAACTACTACAGAAATAATAAAAAACAAAGTCAGATTAAAGTCAATATACCAGATTCACTGAAAGAAGCTTAAAGATATCTCAAAGAAAAGGATATATCAGAAGACTAAATTGAATTACCTATCAAAAGACAAAAGGATATTAGATCTACATTACAGAATTTGCACAAAGTCTTTTCATTTACCAAAGCTCTACAATTCATCTTCAACTTACCACCACTTCCAGAAGTAACCTGAGATATTTTATCCTAAATAAAGCTATCAATAAGTACAGCTACAAAGGAAACAACAAATAATAGAACCACAAATCCAACTCAAACTACTTCTAGAAACAATATTTCCCATCTTCTAATCACTACCCACAAAATCTATAGTATGAACATTAATCTAAAATTAAAACTATAGCTAGAATACTGCTTAAGCATGAACATAAATATTATATCAATAACAGAAACAAAACTAGCTGCCTCTCAATACACAGACTTAAATCTGGCCAATCCTCTATACAAGATATATACTTCTAAACTACAATATTAAATTAGCAAAAATCAGAGAATCAAGTATAGGCATAGCAATTGCCTTATCCTCTTTTTTACAACCTTATATCCATAATATTTTGACAGTGCCTGGCATGGCAATTTTAATTGACTTATTTCTCTCATACTATAATCGGGTTAAACTGATTTTTGTTTATCACTCATCTAATAATCCTTCCTTATCTAAACATTTACAGACATAGTACTTAGCTAGATCAAACAAGCATAAACAAAGACTATAAATCTATTATTTTAGAAAACTTTAATAGCAATTTATATAACCCAAAAAGCAAAAAATCTACACCTATATTACATTACATGCAAAACTTTTACCTTATTAACATGCTAGAGTACTATAATATTGATACACCTATATAGACTAGGCAAGATCAATATTTTCAAATAGATAATATCTGGATTAGCAGAGACTTAAAACAACAATTTGAGTCATCTCTAATTATACCATCTTGCGAAATAACTGATAGTAACCACTCAATAATATATACAAAATAGTTTATTTAAAATACCTTTCACCCTCCCTATATAAAAAAAAGTAACAGAAAGATATTTAATATTATAAGATGTCCAATAAAGACTGTAACAAATTTGCTATATATATAAAAAACAGATTAGATGAAATAAACTTAAATTCTGCTACAATAACCTGTGAACAAATATTAAATAAAATGTAATACAAGTAGAATATGTGTATTAAAGAAGCAGCAAATAAGTATATCCCAAGTTCATGATTATCATCAAAAACTTATCATGCATTTATCTTCACAATCACACAACTTCACCATGCCTTGAAGGTGGTTAACAAAATAAAGAGAACAATAGTTACTATGACTCCTCCTACCTCGATCTCTAGTATTATATTTACTTTAAACAAACTAAGAACAAAAGTATAATAGCTGACAGAAATAGAAATTTAAGAATTTAATGAGACCCATATACTTCCAGACTTCCTCAGTACTACCCTACAAAAAGTTAAAGAAATGCAACAGGCTATATACAAAGCCAGGAACTTGGAGAATCTCACAGAATATAGAGATCCTATCAATCAGCATCTTAATAGACAGCATCTCAATTTCCAAGAAAATACTACTAAAATGATTAATAATATTTTGCAATAATATATAGATTGAGTAACCTTCAATAACATAATATTCCACACAATATCATAACTGATTTACACGAAATCAAAACACAATTCGTATATATTTTATTAACTGGACACAATCAAAATCTACAAACCCGAATCATTAAAATAACTGAAAACAGTACTATCAACCTAAAGCAGATATAGACCTAATGTAATATCACTCACTTATTCCATAGATACTATATAACAACCCATGCTTTTTTTTCTAGATTATTTTCACTGGTCTATATAAAAATTATGTTTTCATTTAGACTGGTGAAAATAACCTTGTAGTAAGTATTTTATAAGGCCTAATTTTTTTAAAATTGCAAATATACTATACAATGCATTATTTATTTCAATAAATAAAATTACAATTTTTTTTTAAAAAAAATATATTTTAAAAAATACAATTTTTTTTAAAAATGGTAGTGGAAATAATAATGAACTTCTCTATTGTTCATTTTACTTTCATTATCTCTAATATTATCATAAGTTATAGGCATAATACAATTCGAAATATCACCCAACTGTGATCTTGGTTGTACAGAAGATCCTAATAACAAAAGCTAAGGAATACGTGATGGCTTTTGATTAGATGCCTTTGAAATCTCAGGTTAAATATTTGATCTTTTGAAAGGTGGTTTGAATAATGCATACAATTTTGCCGTATATGATGGTTTTAGCAATTGTCTTTGCGATGGTTTCATCGATTGGCTTAACAATAGTCACGACAATAGTTTAGACAATGCTTCAAGTAGTGCTTCAGATAGTGATTCAGGTTGTGATTCAGGTAGTGATTCAGGCGGTGCCTCTGGTGGTGGTTCTAGTGGTGCATTTGGTGGTAGTTCTGAAGATACTTCTAGTAGTAAAATCGTAATATTAAAAAATAACAAAAATAGATATGTAAATAATTAAACAATAAAATTTACCAATACCTTCGTCATTGTCATCCTCTTCAAAATTCAAGTAATTCTTGGCATCTGTGAAAAAATAATTAAATTTTTCATATGGAATATCATCATGATCTAGAGAGATTAGCATTGATGTATTTCTAAGTTTTTAAATATCATTTGCGCTACTATACATCTAAATTTTTTCTCTGCTACGGTGCTCAGAGAATTCTATATATTCATCCTCTGGAACTTCCAAATCTTTCAACCTTTGAATTGCCATATATCGAAGAGAATGGTTGCTGATTTTACGACTGTTATCGAGGTTAATGGCCATGAGTTCTGCTAATTTACCATCATCATGTTCAACTTGTTTATACCTATCCGGGTTTTTTTAAATCAAATTCCTTTATTTATATTTAGCAAAAAAAAAATTAAAAGCGTTAGTAATATAAAAGATAAAAAAAAAAAAATTCAAATCTATAAACGCTTTAAACCCTTTGATGCTTGTGTAACTTCTAAAAAAAGTGATGTATAAACACCTACAGGACGCAATAATATCAATATGTCTTATATAGGATTAAAACGATTATTGGCATTATTAGGCATAATAGGAATCTTTTGTGCAGCGCTTTTTCCATGTTTATTGCACTTTAATGCCCCATGTTGATTATTCTTCTCATGATTAAACATCAGATAAAGTCCATCATCGTCACGGTGTGATATGTCCTTAAACTTTATTCTTTTGGCATCACCACCGTGAAAACCACAAAGAAGTGACAGTAAAAAATACTCATCTCACCAAACCTTCGTTAATATCAGTTTTCATTTTATTATAGTTAAGGATTTAAACAAACTCTTCAGCACTTAATACAGATGCCTGATCCATTTCTTCCAAATCTGCATTCTGAAGTTTCTTCATTTTACCATCAAGTGTTCTCAACACTTTTCCAAAATGATAAGAATCTCACAACTTACATGGCTTAATTTCACTGTTTTCTTTCAAATATCAAGCTATAGAAGCATAGCAATTGTATATACTCTCTACTTTGTAGTCTTTGCCATCCAAACATTTCAACTAAGTAAAGAACTTGCAAAGAAAGTCTTCTAATTCCATTGCTATTTCAATTTTTTCAATACCTTTGTCATACTTGATAGTTACTCAGAATCTGTTGACTGCACGCAGCCACTTTAAAGTGCACTTGTCGGTATTCTCCACACAAGAGATTTGTTACAATTCAAGCACTTCTTCATCAGTAGGTGCATTGGTGTAGTTCCTTTTGCCCATTTTTTTTTGCTAGAAAAAAAAAAAGATCGATAAGGTTAGAAGTCAATCAATCCAAAATTGCTTACTAATAAAAAAAGTCTACTTTATTTATAAGGGAAGTTTATTTGATTACATAGTCACACAGGATTGTTATATCGTATCTATGAAATAATCTAGTTATTTAATGAATATCTGTAGATACAAGATATTCTATAGAATAATCCACAGATATCTATTAAATAACAAGAAATTATTCAACCAATCACAATGGTTGAATTAAGACAAATTATATCAACTTCCCCAAATAGTAAAGCAACAGGCCCACAAGGCATTTCCAATAAGATGATCAAACATGTGCCTAAACCCACCCTAAAGATTTTATTAAATATATTTAATGCCTGCATCAACTTATCAAAAATCTTGAAAGCCTGGAAACATAGTCTAGTGTATCCTATATTAAAAAAACCTCACTTTACAGAATAGTTAAACCAAACCAAGCCTGTTATACTGATCAAGCATGTCTGAAAACTATTTACAAAAATAATTACACAATATCTAACCTCTATTATTCTTAAATACCTATTTTAGCACCTTCTAACTACATAGCTGTACCTTACACATTCACAGCTCTGCCAATTCAATATCTAACACATATTCTTGAAGATGCATATACTAATCAAAAGAAATTTTGGATATTGTCCCAAAATATGTCAAAAGTGTATGACTCAGTCCATCTGCCATTACTACAAAAAGCCTTATTACAAATAAAATGCCCCAAATCTACTACTAGCTTAATTAATTATATCTTCAGTAACTGAAAAAATCAGATAATAATGGACTATAACATATACAAAGTGCAAGATGATATTGATCAGAGTGAAACAATAGCACCAATTCTGTGGCGAATATATTATAACCCATTGATTTATAGAGTAACTAAGGAACATCTAGAATATACACTAACAGCCACTACTACAGCTCCTTATCCCAAACAATATATATAATTAATACTATCTTTTTAACTAGATTCGCATATCATATACAAAACACTTATTTGCCAATTACAGTTTGCAACAAAATAACAAACAAATATACTGTTCTAGTTAAATATAAAGCTGGTCTTGCTAGATCTATACCAAATTCTCTTATCTATAACCACCGGATATACAGACTAAAAAGTACAATAGACATCTAACTACTTCAGCACATTACAAACTTTATCAAAACAATTAATCACCCAAACTTTCATAATTCCCTACTTAAAATAAGACTGTAGCAATTGCAGAATAATGCATTCTCCAATGTATTGATTCTGATGGAATAGCCAATATTTGCATTCTAAGAACATAACTTAACAACTGCCTAAACTATCTTAAGTCTACACAAAATACAGCTACAACTGGCAAATAAATACAGCCTCTGGCCACTACCACAAAAACAATCAGAAACAGCAATTAACAGAATAATACAACAGCTAAAAGGATGCAATCAGATTAAAACAAAGCTTAATAGACATAATATTGGGTATATAGAACAATTCCTTAACTACAATAATAGTGCGTTCCTAATATAGAGAGAGTTCCACTATCACATTCAGAAAATCCTAAGAAAAAGAGTACCAAAGTGGTTTAGCTAAATACAAACAATTATTACAGAGATCAAACACCTCGTGCTCAATCTATACAAACCTAATCCATTCACAATATCTAAATTTGACTATACCAAATCTAGATGGATAGTAACAACACATAACATCTTTGAAAAAACAAACGCAGATATTAACAAGACAAACAAGATAAACCATTGGCAATACAACTTTACTACCAATACACTCACTAAATGCAGAGAATGCCATCAAAAATCAGACCCAAAAAGAAAAAATTCATGTTATATAAAGATAGATATTGATAGTTTGGTCAATATTTAAGTTGACCATCGACATATGGGGGGTGCCAATAGAAACCAAGCAATTTGTTTTTAAGTAAATTTTTTTTAAACTTTGAACTAAAATATCTCAACAACTACTAAACCAAATGTGATAAAAATTTTTTTATTTTAATTTTATATAGTTATAAAATTAAAATAAAAAAATGTTATCAAGTTTAGTTTAATAGTTGTTGAGATATTTTAATTTAAAATTTTAAAAAAACTCACTAAAAACAAATTGCTTGGTTTCTACTGGCATCCCCCATATAGTTCATGCAAAAATTTTAGATATCACAATAGCCCTTCAAAGAAAGAGAAAACAACGGCCCCCTACACCCACTCAATACAACTCTATAGCAACTAGACACCTCCCTACTCTGAAACTTGCTCAACAATTTTTGCAAATACAGGACCAACTATGGAACATATATCAACACAACAACAAAAATGAAAGGATTCATGCAACAATTTTTGTTATGAGTACACTTTGTAACAATATCCCTAAACCCATGGCAATATAGAATATTAAAGAAACTCCAACTAGTCTTTATATAACAAATCAAACATGGCCATCTTCACTTAAAGTAGCAATTACTACAATAGTGAGCCTATGTACTGCCTTATCAAGTGGAAGACATCCCGAAGTTACTACAAACAACACATCACTTAAAAGAACTATAGAAATGCTAATCAGCACTCCAATACACCATATTCAATAAATTCATATGCACAACCTCTGGACTCTACTACTAGCTACTAAAGCCATCATTGCAATTAAAAACATTTATATCGATATGAAATATAATGCCGAAATAGCTGCTCCTTCTATTGATCATACCATGCCGCCACAAACAACGGAACTAAATATTCAGGGCTTTATGAATAATATACACATACTCCAATTTAAAAACTATATGATAGCTCATACTCCACGACGTCTGGTCCGGCACTTAATCAACGCAAGCAACCTGGCTAGGTGGTATTGTCAACCAAGAATAAGCAAATGGAATACACGACAAAACAAAATTAATTGGGAACTAATGTACAAGCAAATACCATATAAAAGTGCTCCACTTGCAAGAAAAATGAACCCAGCCCAGTCACAACTAAAGTCATTTAGAATAAAATTACTAACACAAAAATTACCTATCCTGCTTAACCTGTTTTATAGAAACTCAAATAAACATGCAAATCCACTATGTACAAGATGCGGTCAAGAATGGGATGATAATACACACTGGCTATCCTGCCTCAGCAACAATTTCCAAATTAAACTAACAATTGGAAAAATTTTAAAAAAAATTCTCTACAAACACAATCTACCACAAACCAATATAACCTCCTTTATTAACAACTTTATTACTACCCATTTTACAAACAAAGATCCTCTTTCTCTTGGATTTATAACAGAAGAAACTTTGCTACCCGCTCCTAGTCTCAATACAAGTATCAAGCTCACTCCAACACTACATCACAAAATCATAAAAGAGATACATAAAAAAGTATGGATACCAAGCAGAGCGGAGCTGACAAAGAATTACAATAAGACGATACCATCATCCAATCTGATTATACCAACAAAACCTACACATCAGGATATACAAAATGATCAAATCCAATACAGATTCTCATTATGGGCAAATAACTTTATAGCTCACAACACATCCCTATTGAGTGTGTAAACATAACCTAAAGAGGTCTGTGACCTTTCTTAGTAAAGCTTAGATCGGAAGTAAACTTAGCTTTAACCTCCAACTTCCATATAGTATAGTTAATGTATCCCACGTATTTATTAATTTATACTTGTTATACATCAAACTTAATAAAGGAAAAGAAGACAGACCTCACTTTAAAAAAAAAAAAAAAAAATTTCAGTAAGCTCCGACATTAGTGACCACATATAGTTTTGATTTACTTAGTTGACAGTAGGGATGTTAAACTAGTTAAAATAGACTGTTTCTGTTCCGAACTGGCAGTGCACTACATAAACTAAATCTAACTAGTTTTTAATAGTTTGTTACACAAATTTAGATTGATAATCTTTTTCAATACTCTGAAGCGAAAATAACCGAACACTTCACCATTAATATTAAAAAAAAATTAACCGAACACTTTATTTTATTTTATTCATTTTTTTTAGCACTGCTTTTATTTAATTTTATTTATTTTTTTAGCACTGCTTTAATTTTCTTCTACATACTTTATTAAGCTTGTTGCAAACCAAGTTTTAAGACAAAGAGAAGCACAGGCCTTTTCTGGCTCAAGACGATTTCTAGTTGGACTAATAGTAAATTTGGCTATGCTAAACATTTGTTCGCTTGCCACACTTGTCACTTGAACTACTAAGTGGTCACACGCCATACAAGCAAGTTAAACCCATTGAGAATTTTTAGACTTATTTTTCCAGTAATCAAGAATATTAATTTCTTCAACAGGTAAATCAAGATATTCTTTAAGAATATCATCATGATTTATAGATACACCATATTTCTTATGAAAATAACCACGAGAAGTTTCTGATCCAGAGGGTTCTGTCATCGAAATACTACTACTCCTAATTGCATAGTTTGTTTCATAAGTTGTATAAATAGCATGCCATGCTTCACACCTTTTCTCTTCATTATCGAATGGCATTAGCTTATTATTTGGGTCGAGAATTACAGCTTCATTAAAGGTAGTTTTAAGCTCGTCCCAATATTTATCTAATTTTTTTTTCATCTTTTGTGCAACTTGTTGTAACATATTATTATTATTCTGAATATTATTTATTGTATTTGCAATAATAGGGAACACCATACAAAGATCTCCAAGTGTTGGATAGCTTGATGAAGAAAGAAGATTTGTTGCATGATAAATCGGTTCAAGTAATGTAACAAGCATCTAAAGGAAGTAAACATTTATTATTATTAATTATTATTATTATTATTATTCTTAATAAATATTTATACTAACATCAAGCTCTTGCCAATCAGTATCGGTAGGATAGGTATTTATAAGTGATGGATTCGATGTAACTAAAATATCAGTAATATCACGAATTTTACGTAATTTTTCTATCATCATATATGTAGAATTCCACCGGGTACAAACATCAATTTCAGGTACTAAGAAAGAACGTTGCTTCATTTCAAATATTTTTTTTAATTCTTCAAAAAGAACTTGAGATGAATGAATAGCAGATATAAATTCTTTAACTTTTTTAATTGAAAATTCAGCTACATCAAGACCATCTTTTGCTATTAAGTTCAAAACATGTGCTGCACACCTAACACGATGAAATAATCTATTTCCATGGTTATCTAAAAGCAAACGTGCAAATTCACGTCCAAACACATCCATATTCGAAGCATTATCTGTGGTTACTGATATAATTTTTTCTCCAAGATCAAAATCATTAATAACATTATAAATAGTATTTGCTAGTATAATCCCTGTATATCTTTCATGAAGAGGTATTAAGTCTAATAATATACGATACATTTTCCACTCATTACTAATCTAATGGAGAGTTATTGACATATAGGCTTGATTTGTATATAAAGTCCATATATCGGTAGTAAGTGCTACTTTACTATCATGATTTTTAAAATAACTTTTAAACCTTTCACGTTGTTTTTCATAAAGATCTTGTATTTTAAGTGAGATAGTTTGTCGACTTGGTAGCTTGTACCAGGGGTTAAGCATTTCAATTAGAAGATTGAATTCATCATTTTCGACGACAAAAAACGGCTGTTGATCACATATAATCCACCTTATAAGTATAGCATTAATAAGTACAATTTTATTTGGATCTTTTTTCATGTTATATACCTCAGTTGAATTATGGGGAATCAATTGTTGTTCAATTTGTTCCTATTCGGTTTTGTGATTTTTGATAAAGTGTTCCTTAATTGTACTAACACCTGTAGCAGGGCTATAGGGTTGTTGACATATATTGCAAATAATATTTGTATTATTTGCATTCTATGAAAAATAGCTCCAAACTGGATGACATGGTCTGCTCTTTTTTACCGGTCTTGTGGATTCAGATTCATTGTCAGTATCACTATTATTAGAACTTAACAATTCTTGAACGTTCATTATGATTTATTAGATCAATGGTTGTATAGATGCAATTATTATATGTAATCGCAAAGATTTATTAAATTTTTGGCTATTTATACATTATATACAGATACAAAACCTCAGTCATAATGATGCAATGTTATATTAGTAATTTTACATATTTAATTTAATTGAATAATTCGTTACAATTATTATCTCTATATGACCAAAATTTTAATATAGCAAGATAAATTAAATGATATTAGTGTTTTTAAAGAAATAACTATAAATTTATTATTTAATATGTAATACTATAATTTACTATTTATGACATAATGCGTATTTATTCCACTACCCTAGAGGCACCGATGGATTTTCACTAATCGAAAATTTTTTTAAAGTCATAAAACGATACATTAAGGTCAGGTTTACAACAATAATGAGGCTTGTTTTATACTAAAATTTTGCAAGGAAATTTTTTTACTAATGCGCAGAAGGAGGTTACATAGACAAAATTTTGAGTTACGGCGGTTTTTGTTAAAAATGTTGTTTTTTGTTTTGATTTCACGTTACGCCTGATCTTGTAATCTAATTGGTCCATCGCTGTCGATCAGTGAAAAT
>CAJVPZ010003493.1:0-10959 GCA_910592135.1 Racocetra fulgida | reverse complement strand
TTCACTCAATGTTTTAAGCAACAATAAAATCAACAAATATAAATAAATCAAAAATCCATAAATATATATTACATAAAAAATTACAAAATAATAAATTACGTAACCATAGCATAAAATACATCAATGACTCAATAATACATTATTGACCTGACAAAAGTTGAAATCCGACTAAAGTTGGAACTTCATTTGGACCTGAATGAAATTAGCCCCTAAAATTAGATCATCCTGCACACATTGGTTAGCTGTTTTAGGGAGATCGTCTAAAGCCAGGTAGTTATTTATATACGTCACATGATTTTTAATTTACAAATTTATTAGTAATGAATTTAAAAACTATCCGGCTTTAGACGACCTCTGTTTTAGGCAGGTGCAAACTTCAGTACCTTACAACTTCAGGCAGATACCAACTTCAACACCACATATATACAGTATGCCATTTTCTCACGATTTTAAAATTCAACACTATCTTGATTACTCGAACAGCAAATAACCTAATTATGACGTATACTTCACATATTATCACATTTGTGGAAAAATCTTTGAATTTATGATATAATAAACCCTCGATTACACAAATAATAAGCTCCATAACCTGATAATAAACATTGAATTCATATACATACATTTTTGAACTTCTATACATTACTTTTTTTGGATAAATCAAATTTTCACTAAAATGCAGAAACCCAAAATTAAATATGTGATACGTAAAATTTAAAATGAATCAATACCAACAAGAAGGAATGTACCCGATCCAAAGTGAATCCCGCACATGGTGTGGTAAATTAAAACTAATATCAGTTTTAATTCATCACACCATGTGTAGAATTCACTTTGGATCGGATACGATCCCTCCTGTTATCAATACCATAACTAAGTTAATGATTTAAAAAATACGTATAAACAAATCAAAAACATTTAACACAATTGTCCAATATGCATAAAAAAATCAAAAATTTAAAACTACGTTTACCAACTAATTGCAAAACTGATTACATAATGTTCTATGATATAAAAATATTAATCATTTCAACAAAAGAAAAAAAAAACTAAATAAGATGGGTGGCGCGAAGCGCCACCCATCGCACTAGTTGTATATAAAAAGAATTTTGCAGTAAAATATAACCTGCTGCTTATATAGCAAATTATACTTTGCTTTAAAATTCTGTTAATAGTTAAGAATCTCTTTAGTATAGGTGGGCATATATAAATTATTACAAGATTATAATATATAAACCTAACTAATTTGAGCCAATTTAAATCCTAATCTTAACCTGACCCTAATAATTTATAAAATTATTTAAATTAGTTTAAAATAATTAAGTTATATATATTAAAATTGTATAATAATTATATATATCCACCTATACTAAAGATCAACCAAAACCAATTTTATTACCAAATGTCATTGGCATGTATAAACATAACTTTAAATATACTTATTTTAAAATGAAACTATTATTTACTTATAGTTTTTAATGTTTAAGATAAATAGAACAGTATAGTATTTATACTCAATTATTTAAATTAAATATGCTTAGTAAAAAAAGTATATAAAAATATCATTTATAGATTAAAATAATCATACTACCTAGAGTTTAAGATAATTGTGCTTAACAAATGACTAGAGCTATTTTGTATGTATTATCATAATATATTTAAATTATTTATTAATATGTTTTATTATCAAATTTCTCATTAGATGATAACATTTGAATATATAGCATTTACTATATATTATTACATTATATTTCTAAGTTTTGTTTTATTTAATTTTGTTTATTAAGTATTAAAATCCTTTATAAATAACTTTAGAATAGTCCGAATTTACATATTATATGCAGTATTATACACTGCATAGCCACTCTAATTATTTAATTCTTTTCTCTTATATAGCTATTTAAATTAATACTAAGCTACACCTTTTTTTATCATATTAATCAATAAGTTTAACTACTATCAATTTCATTGTTTCTAGTTTTGCGCGATGATGTCGCACAGCTATCTAGTTTGTTTAATATATATACTATATAAGCATGTAATAACGTGCAGAGGCGCATTATTTCGAGCCCCTGCACGTTATTTCGGGATGTGCATGCGCAATAATTCGAATCATTATGTTAATTTTGAAAAGCGTTTTCAACTACTTAGAACTTTCTTGAGACATCACAATTGTGTTTTCATTAGTTTCCAATTATTATTATTTGAATAGTACTTTGCAGAGTAAACACATGTTGTATCACTTTATAACTAGTTATAAAAAACTTCTAAAATTAAAATTAATGCTTCCTTTTATGTAATAGGTGAGTTGAACATGTGATTTGAAGTAAAAAAAGTCATGTCTATAGATTTAGTGAAAATAGAAATCATTAATGCTAATAGAAGTTAATGTGTATAAAAAAACATGTGATAAATAATCTACTTAACCTTGCATATGAAGAATAGCCAAGTAGAGAAATTAAAACCTGTTTTATGTAAATGATAATAGTTTTATGATTAATTTTTTTCATGTATTATGGTTATTATCTAATTGATTACTCATTATTTTGCTTGAGAATAATATGTTCAGAATAGCATTCATTATATAAACAATTGACAAATTGCATATGATTTCATTATTTTTAATTATGATAATATTGTCTAAAAAACTAGATATATATTAAACAGAGAATTTCAATAAAACTTTTTTTAAAAAAACATGATACTTAGCCCCATGAATGTCCTTTAGCAAAGATTCTTTTAATGCATTGTGGTTGTTATCTAATTGATTGCTCATTACTTCACTAAGAATAATATGTTTAGCCACACTTTAAAGATAACATTTATTATATATAAATAATTGAAAAATTCATATGATTTATTATTTTAATCATAATATTATCGTCTAAAAAACTAGATTTATGTTAAACAGGGAATTTCAATAAAATTTTTTTTTAAAAAAAGCATGACACTTATTCATGAATATTCTTTAGCAAATAAATGATAATGAATAAATCATATAAATATATATATATATATATAAAAGATCAGAACAATAAACTTACTGATAAGCCGTTAATATCATTCAATATTTTTTGAATGCTTAAAGATAATTGCATATATAAAAGTTTGCTTAAAAGTTTTTATTTGTGCATAAAATTATCATAGTCTTTTTACTTTGCCAACAATATGGATAACAAAAAATGAAGTTACTTTATTTCATTTAAACTTGATGTAATTGCTTATGCTGAAAATTCATCAAATTGTAAAGCTGCAAAATTTTATAAAATAGATCGAAAGCGTGTTCAGGAATAGAGAGAGCAAAAGTCAGAATTAGAAACAATTAAAAAAAATCAAAATTTGAATTTTAGAAAAGTAAGAGTACTAGAGAGTCATGGTTGTAAGCCAATATATCCAGATTTAGAACAGGAGTTGATAAAGTATGTTGAAGAAAAACATAGTGAAGGATATTCTGTTACAACCAGCATGCTTGAAAATAAAGCAAAAGAATTAGCTAAATCTCTAGAACTTGGAGATATTAAAGCATCACAAGGCTGGATTGAATGGTTTAAAAGAAGAAATAATTTAGTGCAGTGTTGTAAAACTCAAGTAGCCCAAAAATTTTCTAAAGATACATCTGAAATCATTAATAATTTTCTTAAAACTTCACATGAAGTTACTAAAAATTTTGAAAAAAAATATATAATTTCATTTGATGAGACTCCGGTCTGGTTTGATATACTATGCAACTCTACAATAGATTTTCAGAGTGTATACACTGTTCCAATTAGAACCACAGGATATGAAAAGTTACAATTTACTGTTGTCTTAGGGTTCACTGCTTCAGGATATAAACTTCCACCCATGGTAATTTTCAAATTAAAAAAAGTGCCTAAAGGAAGGTTTTTAAGAGATATCATTGTAGCTTCTGCAAATAAAGGAAATATGCATGGAGATTTGATGCTCTCTTTGTATATTCCAAAAGTAATTCAGGGAAGACCAGACAGATTTTTTAAAAAAAAAGGTGTTGTGTTTGTTGATTGTCATAGGAGTCATGTACGTGATGATATAATCAAAGCTCTAAATATCGAAGGTTTGGAGGTTATCAAAATTCCTAGTGGGACAACTTGTGTATTACAGCCGCCTGATGTTTCAGTCAATAAACCATTTAAAAGTAAAATAAGAAGTAAGTGGGATAAATGGATAAGTGAAGGTAAAAAAGAGTTTACAAAGAGCAAAAAGCGTAAAAGGGTTTCGTATAAACTAATTTGTAAGTAGATTTCTGAAATATGGAAAGAAATTAGTCAAGAGCTTTTAATTAGGTCTTTTGAAGCATCTGGACTTATATTAAATCTTAATAGAAGCAAAAATTACAAAATGTCAAGTTGACTTCAGGCAATTGTTAAAAATCATATGGATGATGTTATTTTAGAAGAATCATCAACTGAAGAGGAATTGATAGCAGACTCTGAATCTAACAATGAAATGAATGATAATGAAAATGAAGAAGTTAGTGAAAGTGAGGAGATTGATAGTGAGGAGGTTAATGAAGGTGAGGAGATTGATAGTGAAGAGGTTAATGAAGAAACTAGTAATGACAATGAACCTAGCAATGCAGAGATCGATAAAATCTGTGAAGAATTTGATGATATGACAATTTTGATTATTATAATCAAATTACTACTGATGATGATGATTAGTGAAAAAATAAGGAATTCTTTAATTAATTCTCAATTGCTATATCAATTTTCAAAAATAATAATTTTCTGGATCTCATATATATGAGTAGAAATTTATTTCTACAACATCACACATTCAGAATATTATTACTACATACATTTTAATTTTTTTTTTATTCTAGGGTTTTTTGTCTGTTTTATTGATTTATAAATTATTTTTAAATTGTTATATATGTATTATTCTATAAGGTTTATACGTTGTTATACAAATAAATATAACTCATCTTTTTTTTTGACTTGAAGGTTAATCATTTGCCTATAACAGTAATCATTAAATATTGGATTTAGGAAATATAATAAATATAGTGATGTGTATTTCACTAAACGTACAAATTTATTCAATAAAATATAAGATTACCTTCGAATAAAGTGCACATCATATTTATCACTTTAAAATTAACATTGTTCTGACCCAATAATTTTTTCTTTGAAATAAAACTATCAAAATAGTCCCTTGTCTTTATTACTTCTAAAGCTTGAACCGATCAAAGAAAGCGAGAGTAAAAGTCACGCAATTTTTTATTCGATTTTATATATATAGGAATTATTGGTGATATACTTTATGATTTAGTTTGAGCATGATTAAGTTACCCGTGATTCTACAAGTATATTGAAACTAGCTATAAAACAAGCTGTAGTATAGTGAATAAGAGTAATGCAGGGAACTAAAATATGATATTATAATAAGAATAAATAATAAATACGTAGATAAAGATAACATAAGGCGAATAAATTCTAGATATATTGTTGATTAGGATTTTGGGTTTAAAGATTGAATCTAAGCTTATTACATTCAAAAAGAAATGCTACGAACACAACATTTTAGGTGCTTATGTGCACAACAATGACCAGAATTAGCATGAGAGTTAAGGACAGGTGCTTCCATATTCAAATTTATTCGAAGATTCAAAAAGCACGTGAACGACTTATAGAGGCGCGTTATTTTGAGACGCGCATAGGCGTTATTTTGAGTCAAATATACCGTTTTTAAAAAAATGGAAATTTCGAAATAACGTCCATGTGCGTTATTACGCGCTTATACGGTATATAAATAGTGATAGATATAGAAAATATATGCAAATCGATTACAATTCAATTTAATTAATAAATACATGCTTACTTATTCGGTAACAACATTTAGTGACTTTTATTTTGAACTTTAACAATAAATTTTCATTAAATTTCGTTTATTTCATTTAATAAAAATTTACAATTTTATTGGTCAATAATCACGTGATACTTTCACATGTTAAAAATCAACTATTTTAATTAGGAGAAATGGTGCATAATTGTTCCAAGCGATAATAACTATTACATTGCTTCAAGTTTTAGCATTACAATCGTGCTAAACTAGTAATGATAATTGATTGTAATCTAAATATAAATCGATTACTTATAACTCCGGTCAAATTTGCAGATTGTTTGACCAGTTTCATAGAAAAAGCTTGGTTTGGACAAATTTGACCAGAGTTATAAGTACTGTAGGCGGTAACTAATTAGATTACAGTCAAAATAAGACCTAAAGAATAATGTTGATTAAAACGCTTAATTATCTAATATTAGTGTTCTATACGTATCAAAAAATCCTTGACGATTAATTCATTCATATGCGCATTCTCTGTTTCATCACAAATTTTTTTATAAATTACACTAACCTTAACTCCAATTCTAACCTGACCCTAGCACAATAAATGAGCTGTTGAATAAATAAACTATCAGGTGAAATGTCATGAAAAGACTTTAATATGTACTGTTTAAATCAATTTAATTTTACAATTTTTATACAGTTTAAAAATAAATATATATATATATAGAAAATTTTATTAGAGTTGTAGGATTTCACTATCAAATCCCTTTTATTTAGAGATAATACATTAATTCTATCTATTTTCCAGAAGTAATTAACAAAAAGGGATAACAAAAAGGGATATTGATTATTTCAATAGTGGAGCCCTATGACTCTAACACCAATAAACCTTTCTATATACTTTGTAGATTAAATTTTTTTTTTTTTTTAGAAAGTACTTTAAACTATATAAATAATATATATTAAATTGATTTAAACAGCAATCATATAAAAGTTTTTCTATGACAGTATAAGGTTAATTGTCGGTTAACTAAGCTTCAATTAAATAATTGTCGATAAACTAAGCTGTCGGTAAAGTGATTATCGGTGAAGTGATTGCCACCAGAAGTAAACTATATGAACAAAGACATCTCATAGATCTTCAATAGATTTTATTTTCATAGTCTATAATCGAAAATGTAGCCAACATAACGGAAGTTCTATTGAAAATCAATGTTAAAAATCAATGTTGCACAAGCTTTTTATATTTGCGATAGAATTTTTTAAACCAAATAATCAAAAACTTTCATAGTTATATTACATATTACATATGAATGCTTGGGATCAAATTGGATCAGAATAGTCACGACTTTTACCTATAAAAAAAGAATGTTGATAAAAACTCTATCGTAAATAATATAAAAAGCTTGTGCAACATTGTTTTTTTTTATTAAAACTTCTGTTATGCTAATGTAACCCACGCCGAAATTTATCGTTCTCCGCTACAGTAGGACGTCCCAAATTTGGAAAATGTGTACATGTCAATCAAAAAATCAAAAATTAAATTGTGAATTTAAAAGAGATAAAAATTAATAAAATTGATAAAATAAGCCGTTATTATTTTTAACTAATTTGATGTCACTATTACAAAATCATAATAATCTTTTATATTAAAATATCTCTACACCACTCATGCCAAAAAAACTCTTCGTTCTTATACACAGTAAATTATAACGCAACTAAGTTTTTACTGCATAAAGAAAAAAATCAATTATATACGTACTATTATTTGTATATTGTATACTTTTAACTTTTTTTTTCGACAAACGAAGTTCCTGAAAAGTAGTGATTTAGAATTTCGTAAACTTCTTATAACTTGGGTCAATTAAAGTTGGTGGATTATGTTACGGTCTATCAACTAAAGATGAAAATTACAGCAATTTTGTGGTAACTTTACGTAATTTGTAATTTTGGCTCATGAAAATAACGCTGACAAAATTTTTAGAGTGCCTGATACTTACAAGTTATCATCCAGCAGTTGTTACTATCATATATTTAATCATTTTAAATAAATAATGCTTCAACATATAAAGACATTCATATGATTTGTTAATCTTTTTAGATCTGCCGTGATTTATCATGATCATTAACCAATCACATAATTTTTAAGAAGACTTATCATTTTAATACTACTATAAAACGAAAACTTCATGAAGAAAAAGAATAGGTAAATACGCGCAAAGTACGATAAATGTGATATTTATTATTAATAAACCTGAACTTATTAAAGAATCTACAAAATTTTGATTTATGATAGACTAACTTCAACACACTACAAAAACGATCAAATTTAAAAATTAAACCGGAACTTCTATCACTAAATACTCAACATAAATGTTAACAATAAAATTTTATACAAATCTAACGTAAGAAAGTAGTTTAGACGAAAACATTTCCAGTTACCTTAACTCTACGGTATAATTTCGCGTGGTACAATAAATGGTGGTATATTTAGTCTTCTAAGCAAAGCCTACAAGGAGTGAGATGCTTTAGAAATTATTTTGCACACAGCGAATATTGACGGTATTTAAAATTAGGGATTGTTTTTGCGGTGATTTTTTATTAGGCACTAAAACAATACCTTAAAGTGTATAAATAAGTTACTCAGATAATTGTGTTGTTTCAACCGATCAGACGAATGTCCTTCCATGAACACCAAAATATTATAGACCCAAAGTTTTGTTCTTAAGCAGTTTTTATATCTAGAATTTTTTAATGTTTATTACAGTATTATTAGGACAGAAAAAAAAAATCCGTACAAATATGATCAAAATTTGTTTATGGTAGTAATGTTAAATGTCGCTTTCCAACAACCGTCGATTATAAAGTTGAGACAAATTAGTCTCTTTGCAAATGCAGGTTTCCAACAAAACTTAATACCACTAATAAACCTCTTCAAAAATATCACAAATGAAGTATTTAACCAAGAAACTAGTAAAAAATAGAAGAAGTAATAGTTGTCATTATAAAACAAAAATGCGGGAGTTGACATAATAAATATAGATGTAAAATTGAATATAGTATACAAGAAATAATAATAATAATAAAATTGGTTCTTTTTTTCTTTTTAATAATTTATTATCAATTCGTAAAATTATCTCTTATATAATTTGCTACGAATAGATAAACAACTAAGAGACAAACACTATGAGATAAACAATAGGAGACAAAAATAACATTTGATTGGCTGATATTGTATGTATAAATAAAATCACATGTTGATTATCATATTACACATACATTGAACTACATTACGGCATGTACTATATAATACTGCAATAAAAAATTAATATATTAGCACTATATAGAAAAACTAAATATTTTTATTATACAGTGCACACTTACTAGCAATACTATTTTTTGTCAACCTTTACATTATCATATTAAACAATATGAAAAATAACTAAGGATTATTGAAACTTATACAAAGTATATACATTAATTTAGCTAATAACAACATATATAGATAGTTTAGTTTAGTAATGTGATTAGTTATTTATCAAATTTTATCAAAATGATATTCTTAAAAATTAAGCATTCAAATAAATTTTTCTATATAGTATAGTGTAAGCTATAATATATAAAGGTATTGCTCTTAGATAATATGTACCAGGTTGCTAGCGCAGACAAAATTCTTAAACTCGTTAAGGTTAGGGTTAGGTATGGGTTAGGAATTAGAGAGAAGTAGTTTATATAGTAAAGTTGCCTAACAAAATCTTTTTACTAGAACGCTAAAGGTGATTTCTTATACTGATTTTTGAGTTATAGGTGATTTTTGGCAGAATGAATGTTTATTTTGAATCTTTTCTATTATGTTATATTACACCAAATCTTTAAATCTGATTTGTAGTTCTAGAGATTTACGTCATCAACCTGGTATACATTATTCGAGTGCAAAGATATTTAGATTCAGAGCAATGCGATGGGTCTTATGCTAGTATATCATATATTATTATAATTAGCAATAGTAAACTTTAATTCTAATTAGCCAATTTAATAATTGACCAATTATATAATAGCTCTATATCACATGATAGGTGCATGCCTTTTGATTAAAGGGCATACCCTAGGCATGCTTCCAGGACATATTCTATGGGCATGCCTCTTAACCCCATATCCCCAACCCTACTTTAGACGACCTCTTTTTTTAGATATTTTTGAGTAAACAATGTAAAAATCATCAAAAAATTAACCAACTTCATATACAAGATTATTTTCTATTTTATTTTTAACTGCCCTTAAAATTTCATAATAAAAACCTTCAAATGCTAGAGAATTTGCGAAATGCTATTCAAAAATTAAACCGACAACTTCTTTATTGTTAAATAAGCCTAGAAAGCAAATTTAAGCAAAATTTTACTTATAAAATTTGGGTGCGTCAATCATTTGATCCACTATTAAAAATTCTAACATGTGATATATTGATCGACTGATGTCCAGCAAGATGGAAATAAATGTTGTAATTTAGGTAACAACTACGTATTAAATTCTCAAAAAAAATTTTAATCGCCTCTACACGTATGAAAATTAGTAAAATTGTGAATACACTTTATTTAATAATTAAGTTCAAGCCAAATAGCATCATAAACGTTGTCTTTATTTTCTATTATTTTTGTTTTTTTGTTTACTTTGCAGAGTTGAAGAGCATGTCAGTAATTGTAATTTAGGTGGTGGTGTTCTATAGCCACTTTGATCAAATCTTTGTAGCAATTCAAGTTGTTCTTCCTCTGTTAGATTTTCTTCTTCTGTTAGTTTAATTACGTTTTTTATGATTTCCTTTAAAAATATTTATATTGATATTTAGTCAACAAAAATGAATAAAAAATACATTATAAATACTTTTACCTTAGATTTCTATACTAAACTTATCATCGGAAGAACTTTTGCTCCGAATTCAGTAATCTGAGTCAGTATCTCAAAAAGCTATGTTCTCGATAACCTACAGACATGGCCAGCTGATAAATCTAACTGTAACAGTGAAATTTTAAACCTAAAGTGACAATTTTTTTGAATATTAATAGTGAGACCATGTTTCTGCCTTTATTGAAATTTAATTAAAATCTTTTATACAGAAAAGAATTACAACTTAAACTTCATATTATACAATAGCAAGAA
>CAJVPZ010003492.1:0-10959 GCA_910592135.1 Racocetra fulgida | reverse complement strand
GGTAATACAGTAATTAATGATAAAAGGGGAAGTTAAAGTTACGATGATCAATATTTCGATCACGTGATATTACCGTACGTGCCCAATCACGTGATTTGGTACGTGCCCGTAGACCGTCCGTCCAAAGGGCATGCCCTTGTCATGTGATGTTCAAAGTTATTTTAATTGGCTAATAAGTTCAGGTAAAACTAGAACCGTAGATACTAAATCAACATGCGAGATTTTTAAGAAGTTGTGAACTATATGTTAATCACATGATTTAAAAAGGGCATGCCCATGGGCATGAGGGGCATGCCTTAGCTCAGGGGCATGCCCAATTTTTTTCCCGTGCGCATTTCTTTGAAAGGTGACCAGTTATTTACAGTGTACTATTCATCTGATCGGACTTTTATAATTTTGAGATTTATTTTATTAGTTAAACAATATAACCTAATTAAGTATACAAAGAAAAGAAAAAAATAAACAAATTTTAAATAATTTTGGAGTTTTTTATTATTAGATACTGTAGTTTCTATTAAGCAGTATTATAATATTATAATGTATAAAATGAATAATGGGTTTGTATTTATATAAAATATTGTATAAATAGAAAACTTTTTTTAAGACCAAGGTTTCAGTAATGAACAAAAGGTATATAAAAATATATACAACATCACCATCTACCTGCTACGATGTACGGCATCAAGTACTAAGAAATGTACTGTACACAAAATCAATATCAAGATTAAATAGCCATCAAAAAATTACCAAATAAGAGAGTATCTATGCCACCATTATTGAAATGAGAAATAACCTATGTATAACTCATAAAACCAGAATTTGTGTATAAATATAATTGAAATTTTCTATAACATCATGTAAAGCTAAAAAAGAATTTAAATATGATAATATTAAGCTTCACGACCTGCCATCCTTAGCGGTCTTAAATTTGAGTAAAGGAGCAAGATCTGATAGTGGACAGGCTTTTTTAAGAAAGTCATGCTAAGAAAATCAAAGATACGTTAATCAATGATCATGATATAATATGAAAAGAAATTAGAAAATAAAAATAAATTAAAGATTACAAACCTCTAAAAGTTCCAATGAGGTTGCTCTACTCTTAACATCTACACAAAGGCAGACAGCAAGGAAACTTTTTAATTCACGTGATAATTTTTCGGGCTTTTTCAAAGTGGGAGTACCATTTGTAGCAATCAAATATAACGCTTTAAGTGGTTCTTCATCTAAATATGGTGGCTCATTCTCAATCATTTCGATAGCCATAATACCAAGAGACCAAATATCAACTTTGGCACCATATTCTTTTTGTTTTACAACTTCAGGTGCCATCCAATATGGTGTACCAACCATTGTCGCTCGTTTGTTCTTTTGGTCCGTTAACTTGGCGCAGAATCCAAAATCGGCTATAAGTAAACAAAAGATAAATTTATAAAAGTTTGAATTGATAAATAAATAAAAATCAATAAACCAATATATATGTGTGTGTGTGAAGTTGAGTAGGAATTTAACATACTTATTTTAACATGGCCAAATGCATCCAATAGAACGTTATCACTTTTAATATCACGGTGAATAATATTTTGACCATGAAGATGCTGAAGACCTTTACAAGTCTATAACATAAATATAAAAACATAAATATAAAAAAATAATAAAATAATAAACTTAGAAAAATGAATAAAATAAAAAAAAATAAATTTTTGTACCTCAAAGCATATGGCAGCAATTTGATCTTCCTCTAGGGTATTATTATCAATAACATCGGTTAACGCACCACCTTCCATATATTCCATAACAACCCAGAGTTCATTGCTTTTTACTAAAAATGAATCGAGATAATTGACAATATTTGGATGTTGGGATTCTTTCATCACAAGAATTTCATTAACAATTAGTTCTTTTCGTGGCTGATGTGAAAGATCCATTTGTTTTATGGCGACCTTAGCGTTGGATGTGAGAGATTTGGCAACGTATACGGAACCAGAAGCACTAGTTAAATAACAAAAACCAAGATGATTTAGAACATAATGACATAATAAATAAATTTTTTTTTTAGTCAAAATAACAAAAACGAAGAATATAAATAATGCATACCCTTGACCAACTTTTCTGATTTTACTGTACAAGGCTGTAGGATCACCAGGAGAAACAACGGATCTTAATTTTTCCATGATTTGAGCTTCAGTCATTGTGCTAATTCTTTTTTCAGGGGCAGGTTTCTTTGGGGTTGATTGCTGTTGTTTGGCAGGAGGTGGTGGCTGTTTAGGTACTTGAACAGGTTGTTGGGGTTGCTGCTGCTGTTTAGGAGGATTTGGACTAGGAGTACGTTGTTGTTGTGGTTGTTGTGAAGAGGGGGAATAATTTGTAGATTGTTGAGACATTGGAGCTAATGATGGAGGGGGCTGTTGGTAATTATTCGACTGTTGATATTTTTCAGGAACAGATTGTTGTTGAACCTGATTGTACTGTTAGTAAAAAATAAAATAAAATAAAATTTGTTAAAATTTTAAGGAAATATAAATGTCTTAATAGATTTACATTAGAAGAAATTTGTGTTATAGAACTTTGATTTTGAATTGTACGTGCATTATTTGCGCTTAAAGTATTAGGAGGTCTTGGTGTGATCGGAGGACGATTAGGAGGAGTTGTCGGCTGCTAACGAAATGAAAAAATTAATTAAGTAAACAACGACACACGACAGGATGGATAGAATATAAGCGAAATAAAAAATCCAATAAATCTAAGTAATGACATAATCATTATTATGTCTAAAAGAATCAGGGTCTATTCTAACATTGTTTGCATTACTACCCACATTATTTATCGGTGATATCTTGGACATATCATATCCATTAGAACCATCATTAGGGCTAGGATATAATTGATTCTTTTGGGGCATATTATTATTTTTTGGTAATAGGTCAGCCCATTTATCATCAGCATTTGGAAACCCGGCAATTGGTCCTAAGAGGCCGTGTTGACCATATGCTTCTTGTTCTCGTTTTTGATTTTCAGTGTAAAACTCTAATACATCTAAAACAGCTTGAGGATTTTTTGCGTAATCCTCTTTTGTGATCGCCGATGATGTAAGGAGTTTGGTCCATTGCTCTGGCATCCCCTACATAAATTCATCGCGAGTATGTCAATTATTCAATTATTTGAAATAGTCAATATCAGTAATATTGGAAGAAACTTACGGTGAACAAACCACTGACAGGATCGAACCCTACGTGTACATTATGTACAAAGTTTGTTGGATTTGAAACACCACTGAGAGGTGAACGCTATATATTAAGAAAAATGGATTTATTATTATTATTATTATTATTATTATTATTATTATTATTATTATTATTGTTATTGTTATTATACAGATTGATCATAGTCAGTCAGAAATTTAAACGGAGACATCTGCCTAATATTGATAAAATACTATTATGACGTTTATTGATATAATAGTATTATTACGTTGATGTGTTATATTTTTGCATAGTATAAATTCACTCACTCTCACACAAATAAATAATTTTTTTAACACCTTATAAGCGAAACAATTTAAGGAATCATTCGAATTCCTTTAAAGTAGCTTACCGCATAAATTTCATCCATCCATGAGTATAGTTCTTCGTCATTTTTACAAGAAAGATAATAGGTTTTGTCTTTAGTTTGAATTTCGAAACAGTAAGGTTTCAATTCCGTCCGCGAAACACTATTAATCTCTTTAAGAAAAATCAACGCAACGGCTTGATAAGTATTCTGTAATGGCAAAAAATAGCAAAAAAATGTTGAGTTATTTTCTATATAATAATTTTTGAACAAAGGTCAGATGAGTTCAAAAGGCTACCTCGTTACGATGAAACGTAAGGGTCTGTTCTCTGAGTAGCATCCATCGCTTTGACCAAATCCATGCTCTTAAGCCATCCTCTTTCACGGAAATGTATCCCTTTTTAACAACGTGGGAATTGTTATTATTCATTGGGCACTGAAGGACTTACAAGATTCTCGAAAGACGTTGTGGACTTAAATCCAGTACGTATGTACGTACAATTTAATAAAGTTTATTCTCAAGTAATGTAATTCCGTGTTACCAAAAGGTTCTCAAACACATCCTGTATCACCGAGTACATACTTTGAATTATGTGACAAAAAAGGTATCAATTGGTGAATTTATTTGTTTATCAAAAATTATTATAATAAACAAATCTTCATTACTATGTATTAAAATAGTTTTTTTTTGCCTGTGGAAAATTTTATCATTAAAGTTTACAAAATTATAATATTAACACAAATTAGGTTTATAAGGTTGCAATAAAAAACATATGACAAAAAGTAAATAACTTTGAAAATTTTAAACTTATGG
This sequence comes from Racocetra fulgida, assembly GCA_910592135.1. Classification (NCBI taxonomy): domain Eukaryota; kingdom Fungi; phylum Glomeromycota; class Glomeromycetes; order Diversisporales; family Gigasporaceae; genus Racocetra; species Racocetra fulgida. Next base: position 6,599 of record CAJVPZ010003492.1, on the reverse strand, counting down.
ATTTCATAATCTAAACCAGGCCCCGGTTAACCTGCATCGATATCTTATCACACAAAGACTTTGATCAAAACGTAATCAACCACACAAATCAACTCAGCCAATCGATTCAGTAATTAATTTAAGTAAATTATATATCATTAACGATGTCTTATTAAGTCTTATTCTTTCTATACAGTATCTTAAACATACCCAGTTATTCTTACCTTTATTAAGATGCGTTATAACCCTTAAATCCATATAATTAATGAAATAATAATATTTTTCATACTTATTTATCGATATTTCACTTAATCCAACCACATTTGCATCTATTTATCTATCGATTTAACTCTAACATGCAAGGTATACAGTTAATATTAAGCTTATTATACGTCAGACGGCATATCTAAAGTTCCTTAAGATTAAACTTACGTATAATATCTAAAACGTGTAATATTTCAGACATCCTTATTAGTTAACCGTTTCGGGAATTTAGGCTTGTAATTACGGCTAGTATAACTATTAATAGTAATAAAATTTGGTTTTGCCTTCCAAATTAAGACTGTCAGTTTTTGGATTTCTTTTTGAATTTCTTTTTAAATAACATTCCCTTCGAAGCTAGAAATGGTTTTTATATAATTTTTTGTGAAACGTTACATAGTTGGAAAGTACTCTAAACTGTATAAATAAGGTACCCGGGCTATTGATTAGGATACCCGATATTACATAATCTACCAACATAAGCTAATACAGTAATATCAGTATAAATCTCGAGATCTGATAAGCTCGCTTCATTTTGGTACGATTTTTTAAAAAATTTTTAATACATATATTTTACTATATATATTGTATATTTTATTTTATAATACGTATAATTTTTTGAGAATCTCTATTGGTACACTATATGTATATGTATACACGAATATTGTTATTTCTTAAAATTTTTACTAATAAAGCTACTTTTTGGGTTTAACAAAAAAAAGATTTCTTGCAAAAGTTTAGTCTTTCTCTAAACTCTAAAACTAACCTAAAATTAAATGGGATTAAATTTTGTTAATAAGATTATATATATATTAATACCCGTGTATACGTATGCACTATATGTAAATTAAGAAATGTTCAATACGTATAATACTATATACGTATATATATAATAATTTTTTTATAATAAATAATTTAGCAAATATATATAATTTAAAATTCTAACATAAAATAAATTATATTTGAGTATAATAATGAATAATATCAAGATTAAAAAAAGTATAGTTCATTTTCTTCAAGGATTTAACGGGCGAATTCTCCTTTTCTTTGATTTTTGCGAATAAGATCAACTACTCTTGATGATATGAATCGTTGAGAGAATGGCAGAAGCAAGAGCAGACTAACGGATAATTAGATCTTCTTGCTCACCAAAAATACTAATCAAAGTCCAAGCTATGACGATAGCACCAGCAATATCATAACCAGCTTTCAAAGTACTGTAAGTATAATAAGCATGGCGATTACAACAACGATTTTAACAAGAAGGGTTGGTTCCTCATCGTTTTCCAGGTACAGTACGAAGATAGTGAAACTGCTAAGAATTAGAATCACGCCGATCCATGCTTAGTATAAAATGAATCAAAAGTCTGTCGGCTAAATTTGAAGATCTATTTGAGTACGATGTAGACGTAGGAAATTTGACAAATGAAAGAATTTGAAGGATTAGATCATCAGCTTCTTAATAAATATTGAACTCAAACAAGTGACGCACCTAAAGTAAAATTAAATTTGAAAAAAAAAAACGATCCAATAAAGCTAACCACAAAGTATGATTACGATAAAGTTTTAGTGGATATCAGGGACCCCGGACGTTGATAGCAAAAATAGTTAGCAAAAATAGCTAGTGAAATTAGCGAATTTAACAAAATAGCTTATTATAAATTTATATTTATTAAGTATAAATTTTAATGTAATCATATGTTTCTTCTGCGAATTCTTTAACTATCATTTCAATGAATTCTCCGGTCATCATCTAAAATATGCATATAATTACTTATGTAAATCAGTTCAGGGACAAGGGTAATAATCATATTTTTAGTGCAAAAGTAGCAAATTTCGCATCTTAGCACAAGTCAATTGCTGCTAGATATTTTGCTAAAAAATAGCGCTATTTTAGATGCTACAAAAATCCGAGGACTCTGGTGGATCCTTCAATAACAACTTCATGTGCAGGTAAATGACTAAGGGAGAAGAAAAATACTACCGTTTGCCACTACATACAGTACCCGGGGTCTTGTCCAAGAATTTCATTTTAATATTGAATAGCACCCGTGGGTACTGTACTATATTTAGGGGATATATCATATGAACAGTAATAAATTAATATAGTTAAACCCCCGAGCACTATTCAAGAATCAAGTCAGGATGGTGATGAATAATACCCGAGCCTTAATCAAGGGGGGTATTATTTTTGGGGATACTGTATGTAGTGGCAAATGGTAATTATGCACCAATTGAATATAAAGAATGAAATAAATTAGAAAGTAATTTAATCATTTACCAATGCCTCCTACATATAAAGTGAATAAGACCCCAAACTCCAAAAATAAAAGTTCCGCTGGAGAGATGTATAATTATAATAAGGATATTGATTCTATAAAATTTGTGAAATACATATATGACATGTTTTTCAACTGTCAAAGAAAGTGTGATAGCAAACATTATGTGTACCTTCCTCGCACATAAGGTCATAACCAACCATCCTCGAAGTTACGCCCTTTGAATAATTTCTTGGAAGTATGATTAAAAGAGGCTGTAACCATACTTTCTTAATGCTTTCGCCTGAGACTTTGTTTAGAATTGCCACGCGTATCTTTCATTAAGAGTGTTTTAACTTTCGCGTCTATTTACTCCAGTGATGGCAAATTAGAGGTCATTTGCCTTTTTTTCAAATGACCTAGGTCATTTCAGGCTAAAATTTATAATAAAATTGGGGTCATTTGAGGTCATTTGAGGTCATTTGAAGGTCATTTGAAGGTCATTTGAAGGTCATTTGAAGGTCATTTGCCATCACTGATTTACTCGGCCAATTATTATTAATTCGACCAACATGATTCATATGTTATAACTGAGGATTCAAAGCCTCAATTTAGGGTCAGATTTAGGGCGTAGTATTATTTTATTTTCGGAAATGTCGCTTTTAACCCGTGACAATATATACAAATGAAATTGCATCTTTTTAACGTTCGACGAGAACGTCAAAAAAAGGTCTTTAAAATCGAATTATGTCACATGTTTGTTTGTGATATAATTTCACCACATGAACATTAATTAAAATAGTTTAAATGAACAAGATTAAAAGTCTTGCAATCCCAATCATTGAATGAAATCATTACAGTAAAGTAGTTAATGATACAAAATACATGTTGTGCTCTTTGTCATAATGAGCGTAAGAAACGATGGTGATAGATTAATTAGTTGATCGTACGCAATAGCATTTATAAATATATGGGATCTTTGCTAGGAAAATCACGGTTCGAGATTTTCCGATCAGGTAATTTAGACCAGAATACGGGTTATTATTTAAACGTAAATCATTTTTACTTTATTGATTCTATAATTTATTTAATAAACTATAGGATAAATAAAGTAAAAGATGGTTTACATGTAAATAAGAACCCGTATTCTGGTCTAAATTAACCTGATCGGAAAATCTCGAACCGTGATTTTCCTAGCAAGGATCCAATATTGCATTTGACTATTATGTTAAGTTACCGAAAATCTGGAAATTATTAAATATTTGTCTATAAGCTGAATTTTCATTTTTTCACATGTTTCTGTAAAATGCATAGTCAGGGATTTTGCAAAAATATCGATCAATATGATTTATATCGATATACCCTTGATTGGCCAATCAGAATGCAAAATTTTGTATAACAGTCACAGATAACGTGATTTGTGTAACGTGATTTGTAAATAACATGTTTGTTGATTGTCTACGTTACCGAAGCTTACCGACGGTTCAAGTTGACCAAATTTATATTGCCCGGCCCGAATTATACTTTTAATTTTTGCCCGAGTGCATATTGTTACATTGCATTACAGCTATTATCATAATTCCTGAAACACCTTGTAAAAATTAGCTGAATGATACGTACGTACGTACGTACGTAACTTTTACATTAAATAGTGCAATTGCACAAAAGTTTTGCCAGTATTACTAGACTTCATGCGCCAGCTCTACGAAAGTTTTGCCAACGTTATTCATATAACAAAAATTATATGAAATACATATGATAAATATAATACAGATAATTTATCATTATAAATATCAACACGTTCAATGTTATTAAATTTTGTGTGAAAACTTATGGAAAAGGCTAAACATCGACAAGAGTATAAAAAGGCTCCATACAAAATAAACTTTTATAATAAATATATTGCACGAGTAGTAAATTGTCGACTGGTTTAAGGATGTAACCGTTCAAATTCTGTATTTGACCTGAGATATTCGTGTCAGTATAATATTTATACATATTAGTCATTTGATCTTAAATTACGTACGTACGTACGTACGTACGCACGCACATACGTATACACATCAATTTATAGAATCTATTATGCCGAAATCATAAACTTAACCGAATTGGCCGAAAAATCATTCGGCTAATTTTTATCAGGTGTTTCAGGAATTATGATAATAGCCGACTTTCCTATGATTTGGCCTAAAAATATCATGATCGATACAAATCGATATTATTCACCGTCCCTGGTTATATATATAATTATTAGGCGAAATTTTTTACGCAAATGACGAAGTACGAAACCCAGAGAAATGAACTGCAAAAAGCGAAGTCCCGCGAAAGACGAATCCCCACGGCAAAAGTCCCAGCGAAAGTCAAATCCCATAATTTGGAAAAGGCTGGTATGTTGGTAGTGATGGACAACGCGGTGATTCGCGCGTGATTCCGCGCGGGATTTATTATATAATCGGGCCTGGGACGGTGATTTTGTGCTGAGCAGCAATTAGATCCAATTATGCAATAATTACTTAATAGCAATTATCGGTTATATATGCGGTTTTATGCAATTTGCCATCCCTGATCTGAACCATTTTTTAACTTGGACTGTATTTAACCAGGATCATTATCTGAACTAAGTTCTAAGCAGTTTTTTTGGAACTATAATATCCCTAAATTTCTAACTGGATACAATCTATATGATGAATGAAAATGATGTTAAGCACAGCATGTGGCTTATACAAAGAAATGTAGGTACAAAAGCAACAAGAGCACTTTGCTTGTATCCAAGTATTATTAAAAGAAAGCTAGACTTCAGGCTTTTGAATCTATAATTATATAAACTTAACCTTTTTTTTCTTTTTAATACATAAGTTACATTAATTTAAAATCAAAATTAATTATTTTTGTATATGTAATTTTAATATTTTAATATAACAATTATTTTCCAGATGCTCCATTGCTATTTTAACTACCGTATTTACGCGAAATAACGCACAGGGGCGTTATTTAGAATAATGGCCCGAATTAAGCTTAATTTAGGCCAAAATTTGTAATTTCACCCCTGCGCTTTATTTCGCATAAATACGGTAACCCTAAATCTAAGTCAGGTTTGACTTAATTGTCAAGAAAATAATTGTCATAAAAATGTTTAATAATTGTTTTTAAAGATAAAAGCATTTGTGTATATCTTAAGCTATGAAAAATTTTAATTTTGCAAAAATGTGATTAAACAATTTGACCAATTAAACGAACGAAGCAGAATTGCATTAAATGTAGATAATAGCCTCAAAAACTTTATTTTGCAAAAAAAAATTTAACGACTTTACTACTATTAAAGCTATTCTTTGGTAGAAAGGGATTTTGTTTCACCCATTTCACGCTCTTGGTATCAGTAACCATTTTCGGATTGGTACAAAATTTGATCCGATACTCTAAAACTATTTATTTCGTTATGAGAAGATTTAAACAAGATTGAATGTCCATACATAAATACAAGAATGAACAATTAATTATCGCTATATAATATGATTAATAATCGGTTCTTCCATGATTTTTTATGATAGCTGCTTACGTAATAACCGATTTCGACTTATTGGGATCTTTGCTAGACAAACGACCCTCAAGACTATGACCACAAGGATGATCATGAGATAATCCGACAATTACTTAGTCGACTTTTCTAAATTATATACGTACTAAAAATATATGTCAGTAACGGTAATCATAACATATAATAATACTGTAATAAAAGTGATAACACTAATGATCTTATAAAGTCGATTTTTGCCTTTTATTTATTTCGTTTATATCTGTTTATTTGAGCCATATTAAAGATAAAAAGAAACCAAAAGTTCGCTGATTTGCCGATTTTAGCACAAATTCTATGAATACAATATAAAAAATTATATTGAGATCGTACTATTAATTAAAAATCAACACGAATTTATATGAGTGCCGTCAAAGGAAAACCTACAACTCTAAAAATCGAGGCTCAAACATAGTTTGATGTGGTCGGATTTGTATTACCGGGTATTTTATTAATTTGGTAAAATTGATTTTCAAATTATTTAGTTACATTAGTACATAATTTGGGTACATTGTGATTAAATCTTCTAT
>CAJVPZ010003491.1:0-10960 GCA_910592135.1 Racocetra fulgida | reverse complement strand
TATTTTATTTAAAAAATACTAAATACAATTAAATTTTCCAGGCAAATTTGCCTGGAATACAGTTTAAGAGATAATATTTTAGTGTAACAAAGCATTATGGCATATTTGTCAAATTTAACTAATTTTTTGTTCTCAAATTTAAGTTTTAGTGCTAAAATTTATTATTTATTTTTTAAAATTGAACCTCCTAAAAAAAATTCTTAGCACTCTGATCTATAATAACAATGCATCTAACTATTTTACAATACGTCTAACCTATTTTTTTCATTAGTGTACCTTATTTTAAATTTCTGCATAATTCAGATAATCTATTTAAATTTATCATTACATATATATACGAACATAAAATTTAATAATTTGCAGTAACCAGCAGTAATATTGATAGTATTTTATGGATAACAGAAAATTTAAAATATATATCATTGTTAAACCAAAACAATAATATTATATATATGTGAAGTCAATTAAATGACTCACAATCGGTGGTTAATATTTTACAATTTTAGTATATTTTATAAACGTGCTGTAATGGTTAACCAATAGAAATCTAGATAGATGTTTTATAGAAATGAGTGAGCATGTAACAAATCTATATATACTTTCTAGGTATGTATTATATATAAGGTTATTATTTTATATAGTAATTATTCGGTAAAATAACCTGGTATATATTTATAATATTATATAATTTCTATCCCTAGTATGTGGTTTATATGAGCAATATGATGTTTGATCTGAGTAATTGATGCATGAATCGATTGAAGCAATGCATTAAATATGTCATAATGTGTTAGTAAAAGTATGATATATAAAAAGTCAAAATTTACATACTGAGATATAATATAATAAAAAGATATTAAAAATAGAGGATCGTTAAGTGCTTTGTTTAATAACTATTTGTCACTGAATCGATCCTTTTTTATTTTAATCAGCATTGTTTTTTTTTTGATCAATCTTTGTTTTTTAATTATATTTGAAATGATCATATTTAGTATAGCTGAAATGATTTTTGTTCTATATTAATTATATTTGAGTAACCCTTTTTATAGCAGTTATATAGTACTTGAAGTGGTCTATTTTATAATTCATTATATTTGAATTCATTATACTTGAATTGTTTTTTTAATGAATTATACTTGAAAAGTTCTTTGTAATTAGGCTTAGATGGCTTTTTTCTTTATTTATTCTAACTACATTATTAATTTTTTTTTTGCTAATTATAAGAAAGAGATAAAGTAGTTTCCCAACTTTATATTAGGCTAGTGAAGTGATAAAAATCGAAGTTTAAGGTGAAATTATCTTATAGGGAAGTACTTTTTGTTAAATGTGGTTTAACATTATTAGAAATCTATAATATTAATAATATGAGTATATATATATATTTGTTACCAATGTAAAGTCTTTATATGATATCGGTAATTAATAACATTTTTTGAAATAGATTAATAAATCACTGGTGTAAAAGTATTTCAGGATAAATGATATTAACTGTAGAACACTCAGTGGCATCTGATAGAAGAAGGAATTTTAGTGAATGAAACGAAGTACATCTGGAAAGAGCCACATAAAGCTGTCTGTGTATAAAAACTGGAGTTCGAAGATCAAATCCAATATACTTTAATGATTGCCCTTGAGACTTGTTTATTGTCATAGCAAATGCTATTCGAACTGGAAACTGTTTGCATCTAAATACAAATGATAACTCTGTTGAAGAGGAAGTTAAAGTAATATGGGGAATAAAAGCTAGGTTTCCTGCATGATCTCTACAGAGAATACATGCTTCAATGACATAATCTATAAAGCAGGTTACTATCAATCGAAAACTATTGCAAAGACCTTGAGAAGGTGCAATATTACGAAGAAGCATAATAGGGCATCCAATTTTAAGTTTAAGTTTAGAAGGTGGCATGCCCGATGAATTCAGAGAATTTAAGTATTCGACGGGATTAGAGCTGCAAACATTAGAATATCAATGAATATTTACTATGACGTTTGACGTGACGTATGTGACGTGACGTTTAATATGATTATATATAAATTTTATATGACGTGAAGAGTGACGTACTACCTTGGACCTTCTAAATGTCTGCAGCTTTAGACGGGATACACATTATAATTGTCAGCTCCTTTCTCTATAATGGCATCATCTGCGCTTAAAAATGTACGTTGGTCTTCAGCAAACATATCTAAAACAGTATGGTTAATATCTTGCATATCATCATTTCGCGTAGAAAGAATAGTTCTGTCTTTTAAATATTCTTGATTTGATATTTCATTCGAGATATTAGGATAGATTGTGTTAATAAGAGCATTTATATTGGGACCAACTTTCAGTTGTTCAGGAAGTACAATGCTGTTATTCTCTTCAGACGTATGATCTCCATTTCCAACCTATTCAGATATATGATTTGAATACATTAAATCAGGTAAATATATAGTTAAAGATATAGTCAAGTATAGTATTTTTTTTTTCTTACTTCTATTAACCAATTTGCATATCTTTGATTTTCTATTGATTCACTTTCTAAACGCATATTTCGATGTAAAGTTAATATATTTATATATTGCCACAATTGTGATCGTTAGATACAGACGGCAATTATTTGTTCTCTAGATCCTTTGGGGACAACAGGCAAAGTCTGCTGAAAGTCACCACCAAACACAACTGTTATTCCTCCAAATGGTCGCTGGTCATCACGAATATCACGAAGCGTACGATCGACAGCTTCAATGCAGTAACGTTTTTGTATAGGTGCTTCATCTCAAATAATAAGTGATGTTTGACAGAATAAATCAGCAATATCTGAGTTTTTGTTAATAAAGCAGAATGAGTTGTCAACAATGTCAATAGGGATTTTAAATGTTGAATGAGCTGTGCGGCCACCCATGAGTAAAAGAGCTGCAATTCCAGAAGATGCAACACAAATTACGATCATGCCTTCGCTACGGACTTTCATTGCAAGAAGATTGTATACAAATGTTTTGCCGGTTCCAGCAGGTCCGTTTAAAAAAAAGAGTTTGCCATGTGCATTGATTACTGAATCTAGAATATCACAATAAGCAGCAAATTGTTCAGTATTTAATTGTGGAATATGGCTACTAACTAAATTTCGTAGTTCTTCATAGTTCTATGCTAATTGTTCTGCAATATACCGGTTTCCGTGGAAATCATTCCAGTTGTGCTCCCAATGAGGCATTGAAGTATACATGGCAAGTGACTGATTTGAATCACGAAGAATTGTATCTAAAAGAAAAAGTCCGTAATCATATATCTGATTATCAGTAGGTTCATTAATTGCATGCACATAATGTAATTTAAAGCCAAGATCATCACAAATATTTGTACGAAAACGTATCCATAAATTCTCGGAGTGAGTTGGGTTGCATTGAGTGAGAATAATTGTAAAAAGAGATTGCAACCGTGAGCCACTTTGCATGATAGAAGCTTTTTCTAAGTATTGAATCCATTCATTATCGTCTTCTAATAAACCAAGAGCTAAACATGCACTTTTAAATGTTGGATGAATAATATTGTTAACTGTTCTTAAGTGTTGAAATGATTGCAGGCCACGAATATTGATGAGAAGAAGTCTTAGATAAAAACATTCTCCCGAAAAAGAACCAGCAAAATATAATTTTCCAATAGCAAAGCCTTGTTTTCGAATTGTCCATTTTTTGCTAGTCTTATTCCATCTGAAATGTTGAGAAAATTCCTGATAAGTATATCGGCGAGCAACTTCCAAAGTAGCACAGGCTTCAAAAAAAGCAGTGAGTGTAGTTTTTTGACGTTCGGCTCGAGCTAGAACAGATGCAGCATCATCATTAGGATCATAAACAACTTGATGCATTCTAGGAAGATGTAAGGCCAATCTCACAACATTCGGTACTTCCTCATGCATACACATGCCAAAGAGGCACCATGCTGCTTCCGGTGCCCCTATGTATCTTGCATCAAGAAATTGCTTAATCTCATCATGATCATGGCCAAATTGTATCATGGCTCTGTCATGACCTTTGTAAATATATTTGTGTATATATTTAACAGCCCGTATAGATGCACAAACCTCTATATTTATGTGGTAATTGTATTTTCGGCTGAGAGTCAGATTGTAAAGAACTACATCTTGATTATCTACAATCTTGCTATTAACTATAAATGTTCATCTGTTATTTCTTCTAGCATAGAGAGAATATCCGTCTCTGTCCATTGAGGTTGTGCTTTAAAAATCTTTTGGATATCTTTTTGTACAGTTGTTGTTTTCCATACAAGGAGCTTAATGATTACGGGCACCACATGGGCCATAAATCATACAACGTAAAATGGTATTAAAAAGTATTGAATCTTCATCTCGGTTAGGAAATTTAGCACATACAATACGATCAACATCTGTAGTTGTTCTGATCTTACTGTTGGGTTGAAAAAAAATGAGAAAGTGCATATGTGGAAGACCACGCTTTTGAAATTCAATAGTATATACATGAGCAGCTGCTTTTCTTAAAACATCTTTTTTCTTAATATCATATAGTAGAGCACGACGTTTAAGGTCAAATACACGTGTCACTAAATCTGGTCGGTCAGCAGCAGTTTGTCCAAATAATAACTTGTTGGTGATTTCAGGCCAATTTGGATTTGCTGTCATTGTTTCGAAAATATTAGGATGATAAAAAAATCGAGTAATAGCCATAGAGACTTGAAAAACTTCAAGTATATGACGTGGGCTTCCAATATGAGTCGATGGAAGAATTATACGACATCCCAAATTGTTTAATAACACTTCTTCATTTGCAGTATTTCCTACAATATCAGCAATTTCCTGATATATATCTGCTCACAGTGTACCTTGGTGCAAGCGTAAATATCTCAGCCGACTTTGTTCTGTTGCAGCCCATGTATCAACAATGAATTTCTGAAACAACTTTCTGCTATGAAGAATCATTGAGAATTCTGAATGGCGAGAAAATAAACGAAATGAATAAAAGTTCATTTGTGTGATATGTGAGGTATCTTCTTGATCTTCGTCAAAATCATGATCTTCATTATAAGCATGAGTGGTAGTCTCAGACTGAAGTTTAGGATGCCATCCAAGTTCTGCATATGGAAACAAAAGAACATAATGAAGTAGAAGATATGCTGGGTGACTTTCATGAATATGTTCAAGTTGCCCTTCCTGTAATCGAAGTACTATGTCATATATTGTAGCAGAAGCTGATTCATCACCAGGAACAATGATAGATATTTCGTTTGAAGTAGGAAGATTATATCGATAACGATCAGTTTCAGTATTAAAGTGAAGACACACTGCCAAGTCAGATTCAGGAGTACCACTTTCATAGGCTTGTGAAAGAATCTCATGTGCTTGTAGATATATAGGATAAAATGCATGATGCTCTTGTAAAATCTCTTGTAATTCCCACATTGTTTGAGGGCTTAATGTTTCGTTTTGAGTCATTCTTGTACGATGGGCGAATTCAGGATCATAAATATACAGTTGAGCATACCTTGCAGCAACATTGGAATTAGAAAGTAAAGAACCGGAAAGATGCTGTAATTCCCCGTGAACACAAAAACTGTATAGGGCATGTCCATGAATGACAGACTGATCTATGGTTGCTCCAAGGGATATAAAAGTATGCGCTGCATTATATTGACGTATGTTCTCATAAAATTCTTTAGATTGTGCATTTTGATGTTCAAAGAGTTGGCGTAATTGAAGAGGTGGATCTTGAAGAAAAGGAAGACTAACTTTTCTGTGATGACAACATTTTCCAAATTTTGGTGCTTTTTTTGAAGATGTTGTTATTCGTTCTTCTAGCCAATGAAGTGCTCTACAATGAATACATTTTATATCCATATGGCCAAGATAATGTTGAACACCAGTTTGAAATAGCAAAGTATGTGATTCACGTTCTCGTTCTCTTCATTACTGTTGAGCAATTACTCTTCGATTAGTAATACTCTCCATTCTTTTACGTTCTCTTCTAGCTTGTTGAGCAATAGATTTTGAGTTTGTATGTCTTGGTTAGATGGAGCAGTTTCTCTTTGATTAGTAGCTCTCTCAATTCTTTCATGTTCTCTTCTTGCTTGTTGAGCAATGGATCTTTGACTTTGAGTTTGAATGTCTTGATTAGATGAATTCTGTTTCATAGTTATAAGTAAAGTAAGTGAAATAAGGTATAACGTAAAAAATACAAATTCTTTATTTTAAAAAGAACGCGATGAGAAAAAATGGTAAATTAACTATTGTAATTAGAGATGAGCAAATCGCAGTGTCTCAAAAAATCCTACATGTCAAGCGCGGATCCCTCATGTGATTCGCATGTGATTCGCAGGAAAGTTACTGGGATTATAGTAAATTTTGGCCAGAATTATGTATTGCCTAAATTATCCCATGTATCATATGTATCATGTGATGAATTACACGTGGATTTCGCGTATTATATAATGCATTTTACTGCTACTTTCATAATTCTTGGAACATCTGATAAAAATTGACTGAATGATTTTTTGGCCAATCCGGTTAAGTTATTGATTTCGGCATGATTAGTACAATGTTTATTATTTATGGAGATAGTATAAAGCCAGGTATGTGTGTATATATGTAGGTTTTAAATTGGTTACTAATGATTTGTAAATTGAAACTCACGTGAAACATATAGCTTTAAACGATCTCTATTTACAATGCAACAGTGCCAATTATTAATTGATAATGACCAGATAACCAATATCAATATAACGAAAAAAATTTTAGATTATAAGTTCGAATAATTGCTAAACACTTAGGTGTTAGCAGATCATCAATAAGTCGAGTTCTTAAACTATTTTAAAGATATGGTTATGTTGAAAAACTTCTGCCACTTGTAAGAAAGCCAGTCTACTAAACCTGACTTAAGACTTTAATTGAAGAGAAGTCTGACTGGTATTTTTATGAGTTACAATCTGAGATAGTACTTTAATAACAGAGATTGTCAAGTTCAATATGGGTATACATAAAAGCTTAACATAAATTTATTTAAATGTATAATACGTATACGTATGCAAATTAAATTGTGTAAGCTAAGAATATTATGTATTAATCATTACGTATCAATATATCATATCATTATCATTATCAATATATAAAGAAACAAAAACTATAAATTATATTTCGCTACAACCGTGCCTAAGAATATCGATATTCAATTAATCGCAAAATTTTTGTGTAATAGTGTTAAACTTTCTGAGGATACTGTACGTATGTACGTACTGTACATAGCCTTAGACTATCTTAGCATTGCCAAAAAAATTACGTATGATTAATCATTACATGCTATATATTATAAGCTTATGCTATATGCTGGTAGTTATTTCCTTGTAACAGTTAAGATTACGTAATTTTGTTGACAACGTTAGACTATCTCCATAAATAATAAACATTACATTGATCATGCCGAAATCAATAACTTAACTGGATCGGCTGAAAAATCATTCAGTTAATTTTTATCAGGTGTTCCAGGAATTATGAAAGTAGCAATAAGTGAATAATATGTGCAATATACATAATTATTATTATATCCCGGCCGCCTTTTGTTGTAGTTATTATGATATTGATATTAAATGTCTTTAAATAATAATCATCACGTTGTATAGTGATAATTAAATTTAATAACAATATAAATATGAATGGGGTTCCTTACATAATTATCGTACAATTTGAATTTATCACATCACAACAAAATGCGTTTTAAATTGCATATTATGGTGTCTCTATACAGAGGGTTGCAACTTAGACCTATACTGTAAGACACTATTAATATAATACCAACATAATATCAGTATTGTACATATAAGGTATAGGCAGTAAGAAATATAGTTTAATTAAATTGTGACAGAAGGTTTTTATAAGAAAACTACTGAACTATTAAGTAGAGGAATAATACATGTCATACTATATGGTACAGTTTTATCATAAGTATTGGCAGGATTATCTCACATATTATACTACTATTTTCTACGTATTATACCAGTATTCCTAATTATATATACAATGCATCTTGTCCACATAAATTAATTATACGAAAATTAAACATAAAAAATCAAATAGTTATTAACGTAATTGTAGCTGGGATATAACGTGAAAATCTGGTTTTGGAAAGATAGCACTTTAAGATTTTTTACAGGATGATCACCAAATTTCTGGTTTATAAGGGCTGGAATGCATTGGGGTTAGAGTTAGAGGTAGCTATGTTGGTTAGAGGAGCTATAGTGAGGAACTATAGTAAAATTTGTGCATTTTTGATTTAAAGACTATGAATTCATTAGTAAAATTTTTAGTGTACTTAGGTAAAATTGATTAACTCCAGCCCATTACGATGTATTACAATCCAAATTTTGGGATCTCTCTGTATTAGTTTTATGGCAAGGGTTGGGTGGATTTTACATAAAGCAGTTAATTAAAAATATCTGAAAGAAACAAATCACAGTTATTGTAACAAAAATTTACCATAGATATAGGTGGTTCAAATACTGTTACAATTTTGACATAATAATATAAAATTCTCTATGAAAGTTTAAACAATCCTAAAAAGGACTGTTTTATTTTTAGTGATAGAAGCTTAAAACATTGATAATAAGTAGTAAATAAAACTTAACTTCTTAACAACTTGTAACTACTACTGTTAGTTTGTTCTTAGACCATTTGCAAAAACAAAAAAAATTGTTTTCTTGCAACTACTAAATTTTAAACGATCCTAAAAAGGACAGTTTTATTTTTAGTGATAGGAGCTTAAAACATTGATAATTAAAACTTAAATTTTTAACAACTTGTAACTACTACTGTTAGTTTGTTCTTAGACTGTTTGCAAAAACAAAAAATTTGCCTTCTTGCAACTACTGAATTCTAAGTGACATAATTAAAAATAAAGTTTTTTTTTAAGCTCGAAGGATCTAAACGGATAAATACTTTGATATGAATTAGGAAAAAAAAACTTAACGTTAACATTTAACAAAACGGTAATGAATACTAATATTATTTCAGTATTTGCCTATTCTTAAACAAACAAAAAAAAAATTACTTCGGGAAAAGAAGAATTCTCAACAAATTTCTAAATAATCAGATGTTTACTTGTAGAGCTTGAAGGTTTGCTTTCTTAAGCGAAAGAAAAAAAAAAAGTTGCTATAAAGTAAGGTTCGCTAATTCTCAACAAATTTTTAAATGATCAGATGTTTACTTATAGAGCTTGAAGGTTTGCTTTCTTAAGCAAAAGGAAATAAAAAAGTTGTTATAGTAAGGTTCGCTAATGTGTAAAGTGTTAAATGTATCTATCCAAAAATAGAGTAGTAGTATAAAAATCGTAAGCGACAGTTCATTTAATGATCAGGTGATATAAATCAGTTATATGCTTATATGTCGTACAACATATTGAGAAAGTTTAAGCCAATCAGAATGTATGTTTATCTCGCATGTTTATCTCATATGATTTATCACCCCTTAGTTACTTAATATATAATAGATAATAATAAAAGTAAAAAACAGACGAACACACAAACGTGAGACAAATAATATTTACTCATAAGTGAGACCTCTGCTCATCTGTCAATACTTTCGGTACATCCTCACTTGAACTGCTGCTACTGCTACTAGACCTGCTAGTGCTGCTACTTGTGCTTCTACTAACTGACCTACCACTATCTTTACTATCTGATCTATCTTTCCTCTTACTAACCAATCTACCTCTTTTCCTTTTAACCGATTTATCTTCCACCTCACTTTCATCTTTACTACTAGTAGCTCCTGAGCTACTAGAGCTTAAGGGTGATGTTGATCTTGCTCTTCCTTTCCCTTTACTAAATACTGTCGCGACTGCTTGAGCTACTGCTTGCGCAATGAAACTCGCTTCCACTGAATAATAAATTATTGTTGTGTTAATGATATATTAAAGTTATCATCTTTTATAAACCTTACATTTTTCTTTTCTTATGTTTACGTGACTTCTTAGACTTTTTAGCACCCATTTTACTGCTCTCTGGTTTCAGCAAACGCTTTTCTTTATCCATGTTTTGATAAAATTTTTTGCTGAAAAAATTAAAAGAATTCTATTAATATTGATTGTCTTATATATAAATCTTACCCTCATCATCTTAATATCTATTAATTAAATTAAAAAATTACTTTATTAAATAAATGATTACATTAAATTAATTACCTTTTGTATAGAAGATATTCCTTTGAACATTGTACTAATTCATTATTAAGCAATAAAAAAATAATATTAATATCACTATAATATTATTAATTAATAACTGATTATATACTCTTCTTGACGATCCTCTGGTCAACAACAACAAAAACCAAACTACAGCAAAACATATAGAAAGCGATGAAATAGATATTAAAACTTGGTCCTATAAGTAGGAGCAGCTTGTTGTCAATGAAGTCTAAGTATCTAAACATAAAATACTAAGGAGTGGGCATCAAAAGAATGCTGCCGGTTTTCTTTGAAGTCAAGTTTTTTTTCTGGCGGACTTCCTAAAGTATTCAACATTCAAACCAGAAGGTTTATTTTAGAAACAAGTCTGTAGAAATAGCCAATGTGCATTCTTAAATGGTAGAAATGGAGAAGCTGGACTATACAACTGTAAAACTTACAAGAAGAATCTTACATACTCTCATTGGCCCACCACATTTTTTGAGGAAATTTTTATAAAAAGTGGACGTTTTAGCTTATCTCTCTAAATGATCAACATCACATATACCAAACAAGTCAGCATTGTTTATCTTTCAAATCAGAATGTGACAACAAATATATATATATATGTATCTCGAATTCAATAAATATTTGTACAAATAATGCTTTAAGACTCTTTTCCGACCTCTCTACCTTAAGCCGGTCGATGAAGTTTTTTTTATTGGGTTTTTACTTTCACATACTAGTTTAGAAAAAAATAGAAGTAGAGACTAATTTGTCTAGTCAGTATATAATT
>CAJVPZ010003490.1:0-10961 GCA_910592135.1 Racocetra fulgida | reverse complement strand
AGAGGTTACATATTCAACCGTTTTGACCCGAGTTGTAAATTTTTGACCCGGTTGAACCGTTTTGACACGGGTGACCCAGTTTACTATAACCCGGTTCTAAACTCTATCACTTCGTAGTGTAAGCAAATCGTTCTTAGGAAATATAAGCTGTGAAAAAATATTATGAATAGTTAATTAAAATTAATTTTAAATTTATTACGTAATCGAATTAAAAATGTGATAATGAATTTTACTTCGATATAAGTTAGTGGATGCTTTTCCATTCGTATAGCAAAGTCTTTTACAATTTTATATGCAAAGTCTCTGAATTTAATTTGTGAGTCATTCAAATTCAAATTGAAAGTGTCGGTCAGTTCCTTAAAGTGTTCAAGAACTCGGTGTAAAAGTTCCATAAATGATAACTAATGAAAAAAAGTTTATAAATGTAAATACACAAATCAATCAAACCTTGGTGTATATATATCATTAACATACCTTCATGAAAATTGAAGATTCACAATGAGAAAGCATACGAAAAAACATCATATTGATGTAATGAAAATCTAAATCAACTGTTTCGTACTCTTTATCCAATAGTGCACAATAAGTCGATAGGACTTCTTCATTAACATAGCACTGTGTTATATGTCAGCATTAACATGGATGTTGATGTAATCTAATTCATTCTATTTATGATCCTAGTGATTATTAAAGTGACGATCATTATACACGATTGATCGTATTATGTTTAGGGATGTTAAACGATCATTTAGAATCAAATCTTATCAATTATTTTAAAAATCAACCCAAATGTCCGTTTAACATACCTAATCATAATAGAAGCCAATCGAATGTGTGTTCAATGGCTGTAACTTTAACGACCACTAGGTTACAGAATTTTACAAACTGCGACAAATATATTATAAAATTCAATGCATTACCATTTCGTATCTATCAAATGTTTCCGTTCTATAATTTTGCTCACGTGAATCAATTTTGTCAATTGTATATTCATATTCATCCTTAATATATTTTACTTTTTTATTAGGTCTATTTGCTTTAAAACGATCAGCAATATTAGAATGGTGACAATTAAGATGATAAAGATGATAAAAATTATAAAGGATCACAGATACGTACTTTGACGTTTTTGTTTAACATAAATATACTTTCTCGACTTGACTCGTTCAAGCATAGACAAAAGTCGGTGTACTGTCTCAACTAAGCTTCGAAGAAAACTTTTATTTGATAAATATCACAAGGAGATTTAGAATTATACTTATTGAAGCATGTAATTAATATGTACTTAAATACTAAAAATAACAATGAAAGAATTTGTATGATATGAAATTTTAATACCTCACAGATTGCTTGGAAGAACTTTTAACAACGTCAACAATCAGTTCCAAATTTTCTTTGTCGCACAAAATGCGATATTGCAGTTGTTGAGCTTTGTTACGAGTTTCATGATCCTTATTAGAATGTTTTGAACCCATAATTTCAATGGTTCTTGACTAAAAATAATAATAAAATTAATGTTTAGTATGATATAGTATGTATGTTATCATAATTACAAATCTATTATGAGAAAATACAAATCTATTATGAGAAATACAAATCTTTTATGAGAAATTTGCAAAGTACCAAAAAGTTACCATTTGCTTCAAACATTCTAGTCCAACTTGAAGTTCTGACCATAACTACAATCGAACCAATATTTTAGTATAAAAATTTAAAACAATAGTTACGATTAATGCTAAAATTGGTATATGCTGAAATCTGACCTATTTTAAAAAATAAATTTTTTTTAAGTTCGAGTTAGGATTTATAATTAGTGTTATTAATAAGGTTAGCTGCGACAGTTATTCTCACCTTTTGGTCTTTGAAGTATCTAATCTTGTTAAACAACAATTTAAATATTTTACAATTCAAGATATCTGGCCAATTTTTTATCGAAACAGCATTTGAATCTTTCATGCTTAAGAGTTGATGAAGTTCAAGGAAAAATCTCACAATATAGAACAAATGATTTGAATGCCGATAGTCATTGTAATGCTCTGATTTCAGATCTTTTACAACAGAGTGTACAAGTGCTTAAGGAAGAATTATAATAAAATTATAATAAGTTTGGATGTAATTTTCAAAGTCAAAGTGAATTTAGAATGATAAAGTATTATAATTACTGGTGAATATAGTGTTTAAAAATTTAATTGCAGTAACTTTTAAACAATCACGCGCAACGTCAATAATATCAAGTATGATCTTCTTCTTGGGTAGCCATTCTTCCTAAAACAATGTATCTATATTAATATCTTTTAATAATTACAAAATATGATAATCTTTAAAATAAAACACATACTCGGATCGTACGTTTATTCTCTTTATTCTCTTTGTCTTCATGTTCATCAGGAAGTTTATCGGCACGCGCGTCCTTTTTGGAAGTAAGTATTTCATAACCATCCTTAAATTTTAAAAATAGTTGCACATAAATATTTAAATTAAATAACTGATAATTAGAATAACATAAATCGAAAATAGAAAATAGTATGCATACAGGCATCTTCACCCAATACTTCCCGCTAAACCGTTCACTAAAACGACGACGATCTTCCTTCTTTTTTTCCTCATCTTCTAAAAGTTTTTTAGAAAATTCATTTGCTTCCTATAAAATAATAATAACATATTAGTGGTCACACGAAAAAAGGTTCTATTTAGTTGTAATAGAATAAAATGAATCTACAAACTGCTGTGGGATTCTCCAAAATCTCGGAAGGTTCGATACCATGAAAAATATGATAGAATATCTCTTGTATTATGATATTACATTGAAATAATTCGATATGTTTTGAATCGAGTGAACAAAAGCACTCAATAATTGTTTCTTTATAATATTGATGTACTAAATTATACTGTGGAATATATGTAAGCAAAATATTAAAAGTATAAACATCAAATCCAATTAACATAGTCTATACATTTTTATATTACAAACATGCAGTCTTTTATCCTTTTTGTCTATAGCCAACAAATTTCGGAATAATGATAGCACTAGGCAAACGACCCTAATCTCAATCATCAAATGATCATTGAGTAGATTTAATAGTGTTCTGAGTGCTGCGGGATTTTTTGTAAATAATTCCTTATAAGCATACTGAGCTTTTAAGATATCCCTTTGTAGACGCGCATTATCATCTGCAAAGTCAACAGTCTGATCTAGATCAATGGGTGTTGTCATCAAGACAAATAGCTCAGCTATCAAAAACATAAATAACTTGTAAGCAATTATTATAATTCATGTAAGAAAAAAAAAAAATAAACATGTCACTCACTTATAAGAACAATTATGGACTTCGTATCATTATCTTTGATATTATTATTTAGTAAAAAAATAGTCAACAAATGCTTTTCGAGCAATTGCAACTCCCAAAGATAAGCTAGCACATCATTTTTAAGTTCTTTAATAAGTGTCAGAATGTTTTCGAGAGAAGCTAATAATATAACCAATTGATTAAATTGATTAAATTGATTAGAATGTAAACCAAATAACTGTTAAATACTGAAGCAGTTCATAGATCGCGACGCGCCTAGTCGCGTTCATTCATTAAAAATAGGTATTTACTTTTGCAATCATCACCAATTCGATAATATAGTATTGATTTATCAAGCAAGCCGTTTATTTGCTCATATCGACCCAAGTTTTTAACTAAAAAGATCAGTTGCTCCTTTATCATTTTAGATTTTGCGTAATTGTAAAGAGAAGTGTTTTCTAATTAATGCATTGGATTTTTAGATCGGTTTGTAGATCTAAACGTGGTTATTAACCAATCAAATCACAAATTTTTACTCGTTATCGTAAACTATTTTACATTTTTTACCAGTTACGTACAATTCTGCAATTGACCATGCGCAATTTTTACCATGACAACTTAAAACAAATAAGTTACTCGGGCAATCAGTCAAACGAATTTCTGCCTATATAATCTAGAGAACCTGGCATGCCAAAATACTTTAGAAAAAGGGTTATTATAACTTTATGGCATACCAAATTATTTTAAATATGATCCCATTGATACATGAAAAAAATAACAAAGTATACAATAATATATTATAATTCAGATATCAGGGTTAGCTTTATTGATTAGAAATAAAATACAAATGATACTACATTTTCTTGTGGACCAAATAAAAGATCAAAAATTGACTTCAATTCAGTATGAAATGTCGTGTGGGGCGATCGGCTATGAGCCTGGACCATCGTGCAAACTCTCTGGCGATTTTCGAATACAGTTAAACTTTTTTCTATATGTCTCGATGATCTAAGAGTGCGTGTAACAATAGACCATATTGAATATCATTATACTCTATAAAGAAAAAAATAATTTTACTTAAGAATTGTCTACATAACGTTATCTTCAGGGGGCTTGCTGCTATTTTTGATAATTTGATTATTGTGAAATATATAATTAAAAAAAACTGAAATGTATGCTTACCACAATTCTGTTAGCGGAATTAAAATTTTACATAAATTCCTATAATGTCTTGCATAATTTGTCTCTAATGAGAATGTTCGAATCAAGAGATTTCCAGCAATATTGGGTTCGGATTCAACTTTCTTTTTTGTCAACATTGATATTTTTAAGCGTCTTGTCTCACTTGCCTCTTCACTGCTCAGAGGAGTTTTGCAGCTGATGACGTTTCGGCTGATTTGTTTACGCTATAGTTTTATTGTTTTTATTTGTTCATCTTTCTCATCAATACTAATATTAATTTTAATATTAACTTAAATTACACTTTATTTCAAAGACAACCTATCCAGTTGGGAAGGATATGTTTTCAAAAGTAGCCACTTTCATAATTATTGTCTGGAGGAAGGCTGTCTGGGAAAATAATATTGCTTTGTAGGGATGCTTAGGGGAATACTGATCCAAAAAAGAAGATCGCATGATTTTTCAGTTTATTTGTTCTTCAATTTGTTCGTCAATTTGGTCGTCGTCAATTGTTTGTTCTTCAGTTCGTTCTGAGTGAAAAATTCAGTGTACAAAAGAGAATTATACTACTTGCAAATAAAATTTTTATTTTCAAGTTGACCAATTAAATATAATACTCTTTAGTTTTCCATAAACATGCGTTTTATAAGGTAAGTTCTTATTCGGGTAGTAATGTACTTACTGATTTAGTTTTCATTTATGTATAGTATATAACTATTCATGAATTCATAAGTCTCCTCAAACATTATATTTTGTTTTTCTTGCTAAATTACTTTAATGTTCACATCCGAAAGAAAAAATCAGTATTAATATTTATAGAAATACAATCAAGTAAGTATTTACTCACGAGCTCACGAACAACATTCCCCAAAAGGCAAATCTTTTAAAGATGCTCGAATAACTGTCACAATATTGTTACGATTTTTTTTTGGATTTAGTACGTCTGATACACTTGTTACGTATGTGCTTTCATTCAGTGATTCTTTAACGTCGGATCCAAATGCGGGATATTCCATGTATTATCTCTGTTAAAAAAATAAGATATTTTCAATCCACATACATCATAATCGAATATGGATATTATATTACTCACAGGATATCAATGATTTTATCTGTGATACCCGTTAGTATCTAAGGTTTATCTGCGATACCTGTTAGATGTTTATTGATCGATAAAATTAATTGTTATTTTAGCTTATATAACTCAAACATTTGTTTATAATAAAAAAAAAAATAATACTGTACCACAAAAATGTAATTATTACTTTTGTGTTATATTATTTTGTTTAAAAATACTGTATGTTTTTCAAAAAAAAAATAAATAAATTGAGGCTAAATAATGTATTGTCAAATGAGAAAAGAGAAATGTGCCTCTTTATAAACATAAAAAAAATTTTGTAGGAAGTTATTAATCAAAATATGTTGTAAGAGTATAATTTTATCACTTTTTACTAATAAGCTAATAAGTTTATTTAATAATTATCATAGAAATTAAATAGAATTTATTGTATAGTTTTTTAATAATCATCATATATAGTAAATTAAATAGAATTTATTGTATAGTTTTTTTTTAATAATTATCATACGTAGTAAATTAAATAGAATTTATTGATATATAGCTTATATTTTATTGGTGTACTGCGTATAGAACTTGTATTTACTTAAATATTACAACCTAATTTACGTTATAACTAATACTAACCTAGTACTAACCTTTTATGTTAATGTTTTCTTCTTGCATCATACAGTACTAAATTGTTTATTCGAGAAAGTTCGGCCGTCTTCAGTACTAATGGTGATGCGTAATATGTCCGATACCTGTTAACTAAAAACTGATTGTAAAATAATTTTTGAAATCTGAATTTATAATTTTTTACGTAATAAAACTTTTAAATCTCACGACTCGTTTTTGACTGACGACGCCCAATCTCATAAATGTCGATACCCGTGTACGTACAGAAGCACATTTTTAGGATGTAAAGTAAGGATATACCATAATAAATATATTTCAAGTTGACATACCGGTATTTTTAGTAGTTCTGTACTAAATTTAGTATAAGTTACGGGCATCTGCGGCATTAAGTTTTAAATACTGTAACGGTAATTAAGCTGTAATTAAATTGTAATTAAGCTGTAATTTATAACAGCGATGAACGCTAAATGGTAATAAATTTATACATATCGATATTCATTGTTCATGATGTATGCGATATACATACATACATACATACATAATGATGACTAAAATTTTAAATTAATTAAATTTCTCCGCCAAAATGTTATTTAACTCATTGTAACTTTTGTATGTAAATCTATTTACTATGTTACTTTTTATTCGTTAGTGTGTATTAAATTGGTATAAAAAAATTTGACGCCATTTCCGTTTCTAGAAAACAGATGATTAACAAACAAATATGCATAAGTTCGATTCGACAATCATTATCCTTGATATTGTTCATTATTCTAATAATTATTAAACTAGCAGTTGACAAAGGATAAAGTAAAACTCACTCAGGACTTTGAAGTATTTACGTCGCAAAAACATATGATCGAATTAAAGAACTTGCTTTCTAAATTGCATTCTTTCTTGTGCATCCTTTGTGTGATTTATTATTACAAATGTAGCAGACGGATGTAAAGAGTATGTGATTTTATTATAATAAATGTGGCAGACGGGATATGTATCGATCACACTGTAGATATTTTCAGACAAGTACGTACGTATGTACCTTCGAGACATGAAACAAACGGATATACGTAGAAATAATGACTTTTCTTGTTGCCTTTTTTAGTTAATTGTCTCACGGGCCTTTCGTTCTTCACTTCATCGTCGGGTCGATGTAGATACACAGATGGACTATTTTGGTCAACAGCATATTTTTGTTGTTCTTATTAGTTCATAAAAAACATACGTACCATTATTATATATTACTCTCCAGTAGTTGTCTCTTAAAGCTTTTTCGTTCTATAGGGCCTCCATTCTAAATGATTTGAGGTTTCTTTGGCTCTTTTTTTATGTTTTTCTCATTCTATGACCATACATCAGTATCTAAAAATCCTTTCAAATAATTCAAATAATTCCGAAATTTTTTTTATTTAAAAGAAAAAAATCTCAAATAATAAATGACATTATGAATAAAGGAAATAATAACGATCTTGATGCCTTGTGCTCGCAGGGTATATAATTCTAATATATTAAATTTTTGGTATTATATGTGTTATAATCTTAATTAGATGATTAAATGCCTTTTGTTATAGGCGAGAATGTCAAGGATAATGATTGTTTTCGTTTATTTGAGACCCATCCATTCTCCCCATCCGTCACACAAAAGCCATCTGCCTTACAATCATCTGATCATCTGGAAAAACGAAATGAACCAAAGCCTGATATCTCTCCATATATAATATCTCCACCTCATTCCATGAGTAAACTCGAAGCTCGTTCTTCGACAAATGAAGGCCCAGTACAGCAGAATAGTTCATCAATGCCAATACCTATAATAGGTAATGTTAAATACAAATACACGTATGTAAATGCTGATTAATTTCAATTTATCAGTTATATTCATGCATATGTTTTTTTTTTTTTTTAAAGAAATAGTTGGTATAATTCTTGGAATATTAATAGTTATAGCATTGATAGGATTTTGTTGTTTTAGCTACTTTAAACGTCGTTATATATTTCGTGATTCATCACTTTCAAATCAGGAAACCGGTACTATCACCTCTCGTGACATACCCAAACTTCAAAACAATCTCCAAAAAAATAATTCTCAAAATAATCTCCAAAACACTAGTTCTAATTTTTCATCACGAACTACTAACCAAGTCGATCACTCATATACTGCAAGATTAACATCAAATGCTGACATGCCATCTCAACGTGTTGATTCTCCATCTCTAACTGAAGGTGGAAGTAGTGGATTTTCAGTTGATGGACGTTCCACTCCTTCAAATTCTTTAAATGCATTTCAAATGTCAAACACAACTTTATATTATAATGGAATTGAAGTTCCACCACCAGGTGCACGGATTATTCCATTAGAATTACAAATGCAGATTGGAAAAGAAATTATGGCCCAAAGAGAAGATTCTCGAATTTCATTATTACCATATCTTGGCTCAAAATATAAATTATCTGATCTGCCATCAGGTACTATAAATAATAGACCTTGTAGTTTATAGGTTGTACCCTATAAGCAAAGAGTGTAAATATATATAAATATATAGGTATTTATTAGAAAAGTATTATGTATCAACATATTAGTTTGACTAGCAAAATATATCGTTATAATATAAAGTAAAAAACTATACATATAATTTATTTTTATCTTTATACTACTGTATTTAAAATTAAATATATACAGTAAAATATATCAATATATATTATATATTGGAGATTATATTAATTATCTTGTTGAGTATATATTTATTATGTGGTATATACTGTATATCAAAGAAATTTTATTATCATTATCTTTATTTAATTTCTGCGAGTGTTGCAAACCTAAAAAAAAACATTAATCTATTGGTTATTTGCACTAACACGTGAGAGTAACAAGAGTAACGACGTTAGAATTCAGGTTGGTGTTGTAAATTTTTCTTCAATAAGATTTCAGAGCATTCTAACGAAATTTTTTATCCGTGTCATTTTGTGAATGTAAAAATTATAAAATTTAGTATTATCATCACCCAAGTTACAGTGTGTCAATTACAGTTTTAATTTGTGTAGAATTCGAAAGTTCCTCTTAAATACAGAATATAGAAAATGGTTATTTCTGAGTATCTTTTAAATTTTGAATTAATACAACCAACTTTTTAATAAAGATATCTCGGAAACGACCTAACCAATTTCAAATTCTACAGTCTTCTAAAATTTGAAAATATATTTAAATTATGAAACTGCTTTAGTAGTTTTTGATGTACTTTCGTTTAATCTTTGAATCAATTTAGGTAATTATGAATTTGAACACCAAGAATATCTCAAGGCAAAAAATCTATTCATAGCGATGCCGGAATAAAATGGATCAATTAGCATTACCGTAATAAATATTTACGATTGATAGTGGACCAAATTTAGATTTGCCGGTTTAAAGGTGTCCTGCACTATATTATTAAATCTGATGTATACCGATACAAACATATCAAATTTCCATAAATAGTTGAGCTTTTATCGTTATAACCATTACACTTCATTAGTTATTTCGCCGAGATTACAAAAACTGAATAAAATTTTTATTCGATATTTTATTCTTAATACCATTAATAATTTATTACAAGATGGCCGTTATATGCAGAGTTTGCATGAATAGCAAAAATACGATTTTTATTCAGCATTATATATCTTAAAATCTTCAGTTATCAATAAATGTGCTTATTGACCATGGGTTGTACTTTATTGAATAAACTCTCTTTGATTAATAATAAGCATTGATGATGGATATATAATGATAAAGGAGCGATTGTGTTTTGATCCAACTCTTTCTTTAATACTTTAATGTCACATAATAAACCAACTAACGAAGAAATTTTAGAGCTTTTTTAAACTCCGCAAGTACAAATACGGATAAACGCATGACAAAATGATTACGAGCAGTTGACGGATATAGAGGCATACTCAATTATGAGTTCGAAGACTTTCCTTGCAAATTTTTCATATGGTTAAAACGAATAGACAGGAAGGAATACAAAGATAAAATATCTATACTTTCTCACCCGATATTTGAAAGAATATCCAGCTATTAAGCCGTGCAACGTATCGGACTCTTACAAATCCAGAAAGTGTTACAAAGATTATCTTGAAATTTATAATGGTATTTATTGGGCCACACAAGTTGATTTTTCATTTTGCACTACCCGACAGCCCATTTTTTTTCAATTTTCAAGTTTTTTAACCCACAATTGTGTCATTTATTATATTTTTGCAATTTAGTTTTATCGATAGAGATCTTGTTTTCCCGAAATTATCTGATAGAACTAATAGAAAAAGATTTGACTTCCAACCCAATTTTTGATCCATGTTATACAAAGCAAAAAATCAACTTTTGCGGCCTTAGACGTGAACATGAGTCTATTAATTTACTGTATATTAAAAAAAAAATCCGACCAACTGACCAGGAATTTTGAAATCCGTGTAATGCAAAATGAAAAATCATATTTAATTATGAAATAATATAGTATTCGTTGATTTGATTTTTTTTTTTTTTTTTTTAAATTCAAATTTAATGGCAGCAGCAGAAATATTTACACTTAATGATGGAACAATATTACAAAAATTCGGGTATGTATTATTCTAATTACTAATTCATTACTCGTAATATATTTTAATTACACCATTATTCGTAGGTTCGAGTAATTCAACATTCCAACGAGATCTAATTTAAGCAAGAAACCAATATTTAAATCCCGTATTCCAAGGTTATCAGCCCAACAACTACCTTTAAAATCTATTACTAATCAAGCAGACCATATACAGTGGCCTACCATATAAGTGTG
>CAJVPZ010003489.1:0-10961 GCA_910592135.1 Racocetra fulgida | reverse complement strand
TTGTTTCTGCTATTTCTAAAATATTAATATTCATATCTTTCATAAAATCTATAGTTGATTTTATCCTGTTTTTGCATGTTTTGATGCTATTAATATTGTGAAATCCAATTTTTAGTATATCGAAGTTTTGGGTCTTGTTTTTGTTTATTATATTTCTTTTCTCTTTTTTTTCATATATATCTATTTCTAATCGAAGACTTTTTTCTTCTCTTTGTTGTATATATTCTGAGGGCCTTTGTAAAAGGAGCTAGTCTCCTGATCAGTTTTCTAAAATTCAACTAGGACATCTTCTAGGAGCGTTGAGCAGGCACTGCCTACTCATTGCTTATATTGTCTAATCTTCTTAATATTTCTTTAAGTATTATTTGATGTTCATCAATTTTGTTTATAATACTTGAGTCTACTTTTCAGTTGTCTTGGCTTCGACTTTATTTATTATCTTTGTGATTTTTCCTTATATTTGAATTATCTCTTTTTTGCTTTTCTATATTTTCTTTCTTCTTGTCATACGATGTTTCTCTTAATTTTTCTTTCATAAAGGCTGTTTTTGGTTGTTAAAATCTTCCTCTTCATATATCTCTTTCTGAACTTTGTAAGTAGTTATCATATCTGTACTCCTGCTTTTAGTTTAGAAGCTAGTTATTGTACTTAACTGGATTGCTAGTTGCTTTTTCTAAATCTGGTTTATTTTCAAAAGTAATGATTGCTGTTTGCTTCATTCAGACATTTTTTTTTTTGGAATATATACTGCCTTTGCTTCTTTTTCTTTGACACAGCCTAATAGTAGTGTTTCTGAAGCTCCTTCTAGAATGCCTTCTAATTTTATGATATACCTAAAGTGGCTACTTATTTCTTCTTTATTTTCTTTACTTTTAGAAACTCATGTTAATCTTTTATTTTCTAATGATAAAGCTTAGAGTAGCTTGTAATCCTTCACTTAAATTCTAGCACTACTTCTGTTACCATTCTATATTCTGTTCTTTTAATCTTAATGTCTTCTAGTTTACCAAATTTTTTGTATATATACTAAACTTCTTTTATGCTAATTGATTTTGGTAGATCCCAAATAGTAATATATCTGATGCATTCTATTCTGCTTCCTTCATGTTGTCTTCTTCTTCTTTCTGTTTCTTTGTAAAGGTTTCTTTTTCTAGAAGCTTGTGATTCTTCTTCTAGTTGTCTGCTTCTTTCTTTTTTATACTTTGTCTCTGCTTCTTTAGACAGGTTTTTGTTCTTCATTGTTCAAATTTGGAATGAGCTGAAGCCAGTCTTCTTCTTTTTTCTTAATTCTTTTAATTGCATTTATTCTGCTGTATTCGCAATCGAACTCTACTTCTATCTAGCTATTTCTATTTCTGAATACTTCTTGTATAAATTTCATATGTTTGTCTCTGCTTAAGATTCCTTCTAAGTTTGCGACTCTTTTTTTTTGGTGTATCTCCTGGTATTTTGCAGATATATGCTTTTGTAAAAGAATAATTTATTACCTTCGCCTGTTCTGTTATTTGGTGACTAAATGCTGCATTTTATTGGGTCGCATGCTATCTCTGCTAACAAGTCTTGTTAGTTTTTTTTCTCTATTTCTTGTATCTTTTTTCTATGTTTTTAATTTCATCTCTTGTGATGCTTTCTATTGATGCTTTTTTATCTTTTTTAACTTTTTTTTTTTTAATTCTTCTTTTTTGTCCTTTTCTTTAAACCACTTATATGAACTTACACCTGAGTTTTAAATTACTATAATTTTTGTTTGTTTATCTTTTTTTCTCTTACTTTTGATTTGTTGTATTAGTTTTTTTGCATTTTTTTCTTTTGATTCTACCTTTTTTTCTAGTTCTTCTTCTTGCCTTTTTTTTTTAATTCTTCTATTTGTATATTTTCTTATTCTTTTATTTTCGTAATTCTTTTCATTTTATTAATTCTTTTTTTGATTTCTTCTTTGCTTATTTTAGCTATATATTCAATTAACTTCGGGTTTTGGCTTACCTATCTAGCCTTAATTACCTACTTTTCTATTTGGCCTTCATCTATTCTTTTGCATTCAGCTTTGTTTAATACTATACAGAATCTTCTATATGCGATTAATTCTGAGTTTGTGATCTTGTCTATGTCTTTTATTGTTAAGCTTCTTGCTATATATTCTATTCATTTGGTGTACTAACTAAAACTTCCTTAATGAGTTTTTCTAGTTGTGTATCTATTATATATTTTGATGCTGCTACACATCTGCTTTCTATAAAGTCATAAAGAATCATCTTTGTTATACTGTGATATCTATTAATTCTGTTGATAATCTATTTTGCTTATATTGTCTGATAATCTAATCTAATTTTCTAGAAGATTCTATTAACAATTCTATTTGTTCTTTATATGTAACTTTGTTGTTGTTATTTTGTTTTATATATATGCTTTTATTCTGTTTTTAGCCTATTCTAGATGTGTTTGTTTGTTTATATGTCTGTGT
Organism: Racocetra fulgida; assembly: GCA_910592135.1. NCBI lineage: Eukaryota > Fungi > Glomeromycota > Glomeromycetes > Diversisporales > Gigasporaceae > Racocetra > Racocetra fulgida. The sequence continues at coordinate 8,500 of CAJVPZ010003489.1, read as the reverse complement.
AACTATTGATGATCTGTGTTTAGGATCAGACTGATATCCTCTTTTTTTCTAAAATTTCTTTGTAAAATTTTGTTTTTCTTGGATAGCTTGCTTTATATATACTTCTTTTTAAGTTTACTATCTGTTAATTTTATTGCTCTTTCTGTTTTGTTAGAGTTACTTGCAACATTTTCTATAGCTTTTGTTGAGTTTTTATCAATTTTGCTTTTGCTTGTTTTTGTATCTGAGTAATCGTTAGGGAGAGTTGTGGATCTGTTAATTAGAAATTTAAGGTTATACTACAAAATTCTGATATTCAAAATCTTGATATACAAAATCCTAATAAACAAAATCCTGACATCAAAATTCCAATACTACCAAAATACTAATAATAATACTATTGTTACAAAGTAGATTTTAGTATAGCATTTGGTATAGAAATTTAAGTTATTTTTATCTTAGTATTATTCATTATTATATATATTATTAGTTAGTTTATTCTTAGTTATATTTAGTATATTCTTATATTGTATATTATTATATTATATTAGATAGTAATTTTATAGTCGATATATAGGAATAATTTGATTGGCTATTGGAAGTGTGGCGCAGTCACATGACCTCACATGACCTAAGGTAACACAAGGTTATACGAAAGTGTACTTTAGGTTACACAAAAAGTAACACAAAAGAGTAACACAATTTCCTTCAAGTTCTCTACACGGAATCCCCCAGATTCTCCATGCGAAATCCTAAGTGTTATAAACACAAGGTATTATGTTGCAAGCCCCACATTGCATCGCAAAGTCCTCCAAGTTCCCTTCTCCCAGGTTCCCCTTTGCAAACAATAAATAAATATAAACAAATCAAGTAATGTTTATATTTTCCAACTTCCCCCAATACAATCCCCCAACTTCCCTCAGTACAATCTTCCAACTTCTTCCGACACAATCCCCCAACTTCTCCCACTAATGTTACTCATCCTCCAATGTCCCCTTGCACACTGTGTACCTTTGCTTTGGGCAGAAAAAATATATAAAGGGTGCCTTTTCCCCCTTCCTGCCAATTCTTAAGTTCCTACACTTCACTTAGACTCTGATATCCTTTATCCTCTTCTTATCTTGTAAAGTGTGATATTCCTCCTTTAGGGTAATTCTTACAGGCAAGGCTTATCACCATTTTTGTATTAAATAAAGCTATTTTATATACTGTTACTATCTCAAAACGTTTGCCTACTGCTGTGTAGTTAAGTGAACAACTACACCTCCACCCTATATATATTTGCAATAGTCAATCACTGTACCAGGTGACCTTGTTACTTGGTTATATTTCACTAAGAAGGCTACAGCCCTGTAATACTACTAAAGATTTAGAAGATGAAGATAAAGATGAAAATAAAAAGATGATACAAGTAATTTAATAGAAGATCCTGAAAATATTAAAATTAATGAAAAAAAATCAAATTAGATTTACAAAATTTAATTAATAAAATAAACATTTAGTAATTTATTTTTTTAATATAGAATTGCTATAAATATACTGTATATTTGATATTATAGTATGTTTTTTAATTATATTAATTAATAAATAAAATATTTTTATTTGAATTTATATAAAATCTTTATTTATATATTTTATAATTAATTTAATAACAATTTGGATCTAAATATTTAGGTCTTAATCTACTAATAGTTCTTAATATCAGATTACTATTAAACAAAATTTTACTAAATACTTTCTAACCAATTAACAATAAATATCTTTTAACAAATTTGCAAATATAAAGTATCTTACTAAAAGAGACTTTAATATAGTTTTTAAAGCAGTATAGATTAATAGATATTTTACAAGATTCAAAATAAATAGGATAGAAAAAACAAATAGATATTTGTTTAAAAAATCTTAATAATTTTAATAAAGGCCTTATCTTTTAAAACCAAAAAAATAAAATAATAAATTAAAAATATAAAACAAAATTTTTAAAAATATAAGTATTATACTGCAATTTGTTTTTATTAAAGTATAATAAGAAAACTTCCACTTATTATATAAATATAACCTTCTTCAGAGTTAATCATTTGACAATTACAAGTTTTAAAGTAATCATAATATAAATCTATACAATTAGTTATTTTAAAGTATGCAATTGTCAAACAATTGATTACTTTAAAACTTGTAATTGTTAAATAACTGACTTTGAAAGGGGCTATATTTACATATAAGTAGAAGCTCTCTAATCTTATTTATCTTTATTAATATTTTATTAAAAACATAAGTATAAGATGATTTGGCAATTACAATTTATAAAAAACTAAAAGAGGCAGTCTACTACATAGCATTCACATGATTAATCTTTCTTATTGGCACAATAGTTGACATTTTATTTTTCAATCTACTTAATTTCTTGAAGTACAATAACTAAATGATGATGATAATATCAACTTTACTATGCCAATAAGCAAGATAAGCTATGTGGATAATGTGTTGATAGATTATTTCTAACTAAAAACCCAAAAGATATTATAATAATTCCATTATTGTAACTTTTATAATTAGATCTAAATTAATAACCCTGAATTACTATTTAATTTTCATAATTAATATGTATCAACTACATGATATATCTATTGAAATAATCTCTAAATCTAATAAAACTAAGGAATAATTTATTTATTATCCAGGTAAATTTTTCACCCACTTATTAAAAACATTTTTTGATATTTTAGAGTTAGGAATTATATATAAAATTTAGCAATGAATTTTTTATTTAAAGCCCAAAAAGTAGTTTCATAGGCAAAATTTTGAAATATTAGTATTTTTTTTAAAAAATTCTTTGTTTTATTACACAAATATTGCATATGATCCTGCAAATTTATTGGTGAATTTAGGAATGAGATTTTACTCTAGGTGATAAATAAATGTACTTTAAAACTAATATAATTATTGCATCAACTATCTCAAAACCCATCTTCTATTTTTTTAAAATTGATTTATTTAGTTATTTATTTATAAATAATTATTATTAATTAATAATATCATTATTTAATATTTTTTAAAAATATCATTATTATTTAATAGTTATTCAAATAAATATAATTACATAAATATAACAGTCTTGAATTAAACTTAATTAGCCAATAATAACATATAAAATATAATTATAATTGCATAATAGTATTGATATTGAATTATGTGATGGATAAATATCATAAAATTTGTTTTGCAGAACAAATAGTTGCTGAAATGTGCTGCTGCATAGCACATGTCAGCTAACCATTTGTTCTCAAACCAAATTTATGATATTTATTTATCACTTAACCAATATTCATCAATTAAATACTATTTGGATTTTTTTTATAACAACTACAAACAGCAGTTTTCTGAATTTATATAGAATTACCAGACTTCAGATAATATGAAAATGCTTTTTGCTTATTGATTTCATTGCCAATTTCTAAATAATAACAATAATCAACTCAATATTTTCCATTAAAATTCCTCATGTCTGCTGATTTTTGGTAATGTGTGAACATTATTTCAATTAAAAATTTCAAACCATATTAGCCATTAATGCTTTAAAAAAATTTCACATTACAAAAAGTAAAGATGCCTAACGAATGACGAAGCATTCGTCATTGACGAATGACGAAACCATTCGTCAAGCAATTTTCTGAATGACGATTGACAAATGACGAAACCTATGACGAATGATGAAACCCATGACGAAGCCCGTGATGATTAATGAATTATAAGAAATTATTTTTTTCTTTTATAATGGAAACAAATCGATCTATGCGAGGTTAATCTTTTTATTTGCAATATCATATCTACTCATTTCTACTTTTATTGGTTATTTTTCTTTTTTTTATAAACGCATCCGACATTACCCGATCAAGATGTCGATCAATGTGTCGATCCCCCGAGGATATCTGACGAAAAAACTACCGATACAAAAAAAATACATTACATTTAACACTTAAGAAATATGTCATAAAAGGTTAAAAAGATAATAAATAAAGCTATATATTATCTCTTTTATAGTGTAATTTTTTATTTTTTATAATAAATAGTAGTTTCATCAATGGTTTCATCAATCGTCAATGGTTTCGTCAATCGTCAACGGTTTCATCAATCGTCAGCGATTCGTCTGTATCATCATTTGACGAAACCATTCGTCAATTCAAAAATAGTTTCGTCAAGCATCTTTAACAGAAAGTAAATCTTTAAATACTGTTAAATGCTTTTACTTAATAGTTCTTATGCCTTACAAAGAACTACCTTTTATAGATCATTCAGATCTCTCTTGTAATCACCTAAGGCAGCTTGATTACAAGTTTTTAAGAATAGATTAGCTGTTGAAGTAACGCTTTCTAGAAAAAAAAAAGTACTTCCCAAGCCTATTTAGCTATATACTATTAGGCTAATAGTAAAAATGCGGCATTAGTAGAAGTCACCCGGGAATCTGATTATATCTGATTAAATTTGCCAGCCGCTAGTAAGGCCAAAGACCAATATATTCTGAAAGTTATTCGCTCATAAGTGACATATACGGCGACTTGTCATATGAGCGATTACATTTTCTTATAGGGGGTACTCTAAAACTAATATAAATAATTGTGTAACGATCGACGTTACTGTTGTATCACATTAGCCAATAAAAACGACTTTCCATCATGCTTTTACCTATAGCGGTATTATTTTTTTGACTTTTATTATAAATTTTAATTCATTTCGTTATAAAAGTTTACGATTTTATTGGCTAATCAACACGTGGATAAACATTTACTATCGGGATCATCATTTCCTTATTTGTGACGTTAACCCTGTTGGGAATCGCACCTGATCTTGCGATCTACATATACAAATTTCCTTTTTGGGATTTGTATCACTTGCAGAAATAAGTATTTGATTGTAATTTCGCGTCTTTGGAATTCATATAACAGCCAATTAAAACCGTGGATCTGCTGTGCATTTTTTGTTACACTGTAATCAAATCTTGATTGGCCAACAATTTTTCACAGTAATATATAACACCCATCAGAATTTTTCTCATCATTATTCTTCTAACATCACCTATTACCTTTTAAAAGATTTAAAAACACAAACATATTCTTAAATTTCAAATTTTTATTCATTGTTATTATTATTTTTAAATACCCATCAGATCTTCAAGGGTTTAAAGCAAATATGGAAAAACAGAATGACAAAAACACACCACCGATCCGATCAACTGAAAAACAGAAGCCAATGAGTAGTAATGTAAGCATATAGCATATCGTTTAATAGTAATCATTTTGGATTGCTTTTGTGATTATTTTGAGAGCCAGCCGCCAGGACGACAAGTGATTCGTCGGTAGTCATTGAAAGTTTAGTGAGTCATTTAGTCACAATGCGCTAATTATAGAAATATTTTTTTCGTATTGGCTAAAAGTGTGTACATACGTGTATGTACTGCTTTTGTGTGCAGTAGGATCCTTAGCAATTTGGATATCTTCAGATGGCTCGCACGAATTCAAAAAAGTTTCTTTAAATAAGGACTGCGATTTTGGAAAAGGAGTCTACCACTTTTTTTTTTAAAGATTCTTATGTTTACTATTTATAAATTGATTTTCTTACATTTAGAATAATGAAAAGAAAAATACTTCCAAAATCAATCAACCAAAAAACAGAAGACGAATTGTAATGTAAGCAATTGTCTAATAGTATTGCTTTTGGGGATTATTTCAAGAGCCAGCAGCCAGAACGACAAGTGATTCGTTCGGTAGTCATAAAAAACATAATGAGAGTCATCGAGTCAAATCACACCACTTTTGGAACCTTTATTTAAAATTATAAAGCTATGAAATTTATTTTGCTGATTGTGTTTGTAGCAAGACTAGAGATAGGTAAATGTGTATTTTTTCCATAAAGATTTAGATGACTCTCGTACTATTCATTTGTTGTTTAACGAATATTTGTTAATTTTTTTTATCTTACACTAGAATGACGAAAAAGAAAATACTCCTCCTCCGGTCAACTCAGCCAAGAAACAGAAGCTATCAAATAATAACGTAAGTGCAATGATCATTTTGGACTGCATTTTATGATTATTTCAAGAGCTAGAAGTGAGAGAAAAAAATTGATTCGTTTGCGCAAAATGCAAATCCAAAAAGTTTCTTTAAATAAGCTTCGTGATTCTGGAAGAAAAAACCTGCTATGTAGTTTTCTTATTATTAGGATTCTTATGTTTACTACTCTAATATTGCCTAATAGATGTTCATTATATGATAAAAGGAAAATTTGATTTTTTTATTATATTTAGTATGAAGAAAACGCAAATGAATCTTTAACCCGATCAATGGACAAGAGACAAGATCAAATGAGTATATATCATTACTATTATTTTTTATTTTATATTTGCATCAAATACACTCTAATCCAGTTAATTAATTTTCTAGTGACTTTTGTAAAGAAACAAACGATTATTAAGTGTATGTATATGACTTCAATTATAATGTTATTTATACTTTTTTTTTAATAAATAAATCTTTAATTCTATTAAAGGGGGTGCCGCTAATATTTTTGCTGGCAAAAGCATGTCTACTGGCATTTCAAATTTTAGTCAACTTATATCTCGAGGATACATATTAATTGACAAAACCCTACTTATTGCGGAGTTTATCGAATCAAACACTATTGTTTCAGTAATTGTGCGTCCAAGCCAGTTTGCCAAGTCCACGAATGTCTCCATGATTAAAGATTTTCTTTCAATCACCAATTTTCCCGATAATTTTAGCTACCGCTATGAGTTATTTAGTGGCACAAAGGTAATGGATCATGTTGACATTATTGAAAAATATTATTGCAAATATCCGGTTATGCACATTTCCTTTAAGATACGTTGTAAACTTGCGAGTTACGTCGGAAAAATTACTGGACCGAAAATAGAACAACTCACTACAACACTAATACTAACTAAACTATCCAAACTAGAACACTATAACTATAATAACCAAACCCTAATATTGGTAAGGCAACGATCGAGGCGTGGAAAGACTTGGTCCGAGTAACCTGGGTTTACAGCGATTTAGTCGTTGTTCCTACTACTTTACTATTACGTGATTTCTTTCGTTAGTAAGTACCGCGGCTGGGTCTTGTGATCGAAATTTACCAATCGTAAATGTGGTACAAGATCACGGTATCACAGGTTCACGAATCAGGGACAATGACGTTGATCAAGAACTTAATCAGGGGCATAAGGACTTGTAGTACTAATACAATGTCTCTTTCTTACTAAATACGACAAACGATGTGCAAGAGTCACAGAGACAAGATAATACGAACGATTTTTAACAACAAGGGTACAACAGTTTATAGACAAATACTTCTACTCTTATTTCGAAGTTTTGAAACTCTGTAAGTTATTTTATTCAAGATACGTTTTGGACTCTTTATATACATGTTTTGCTACTTTTAACTGCTTTCTGACATTTCTACTCTATCTAGTCGATATACCACATCTACAAGATCTGGCATATATGGCACATATGGCATATCTGATCTATATGGTATATATGGTATATATGGTAGGTATTACCGAGACCAATTTTGGATAAACCGACCCAAGCCACCTTAGCGTCGATTTACACTTTCACAACGTAAGTACGTGAATGTTAGTTAATCTGCGATTATGAGTAGTAGTGGCAAGTGCACATTTCATTGAATACGCATGCTTGAATGCACATTGACCCATCTCGAATTAGACCGTTTAAAGTTGATTAGATGTTTAACGTCGATAAATTAAATCTTATTGATCAACTTTAGTCACCTTAAAATTATGCGGTGTTGTAATTGGCTTGTTTAATTGTGGAGGACAACTAACCGAGAAGGGGATACCGTTAAACACTATTCAACTATAAACGGCTTTGTATGTGGTGCTAATCTACTTCTTTTGTTCTCATTAACAGAATTATGACAACTGCCGAAGTTGGAAAATGATGCAGGCCAGATTGTATGAAGAGTTAGCAAGGCTCTTCAAGAGCATAAATATATATACCTAACAATAGGGATAGGATCCCCCTCAGACTGGAACCGAGTACTAGACTTATTTCATATATATGGATCAAAGTGATAAAAAACGATTTAACGACATAGTTGCAATGGACAAATATACAGAAACAATCTTATAATATATTCTCTATATGATCATTCTTACTGCTGAAAGCATATTACAATCAAAGATGCATAATTTTAATTGATGCATATGATTATCCGTTAGATATAGCTTATCCCAACAATTATTATGGAGAAGCTCGTGACTTCTTTTCATCGATTCTAGGAATGGCTTTTAAGGTGAGCAATTTTTTATTTATTATTTATTTTAACTTTATTGTTTGATTAACAAAGTAAACAACTATTCATTTATAATCTTCAATATAGAACAATTAAAATTTGAAGAAAGATCTTCTCGTTGGTACATTTTCAATTGCAAAGTTGGGCTTTATAAATATGCATGTTTTCCAATGAATGAAGCAGAGTATAC
>CAJVPZ010003488.1:0-10961 GCA_910592135.1 Racocetra fulgida | reverse complement strand
AAGTTCTGTATATTTAATTCTTTTTGCTCTATATTGTCTTAATTCTATATATATTGCTGCTATTCGTTCTTCTGCTTATTCTGCTATTATAGGTTTAGTTCTAGCATTTTCTATTGTTTCTTGTTTCACATGACTGATTTGTTGTTTTGTTTGCATATCTCCTTTGTTTTCATCTGTCATATGTTTTTTAACATGTTTTCTTTGTTTATTCTTCATTATGTATTGTGTATCTTGTATGACAGTAACTGATTTGCATTACGTGATTAAAGCCAATCCCCTAAATGACTTGTAAAGGGCAAAATTATTGACGATTTTTCTAGTTTTTTTACTATATCTTTGCTGCTTCTGCTTTTTTTCCTCAAGTCTCTTAAGAGACTGAATATTATTTTTAGTCTTTTTGCTTTTTCCTTAAAGTTGCAAGTCTTGTTTCCTATAGCCGTTTGTGTGTTTCTGTCATTTTTTGTTGTTGTTTTGTTTTTGTATTTTTGTATACAGAGAATCAGTGGAAAGAGTTCGTGAATTAGATGATTAATTATTTAATAAATATAGAATTGTGATTTTTGCTTGAAGGCCTAGATGTTTTAACATTTCATTTGATATTTTTGAGAATCTAGTAGCCTTTGTATTGGATGCTTCTTTGATTATAGTTTCTGTTCAGAGGATGTATTCTTTGTTAGAATTGTATTGTACTATGTTGAATCTATTGTTTGGATTAGTTTGTATTTGTCTGCTTATTCTTTTCATAATTCTGTTTGAGTAGGGATTAACTTTGTCTAGTTTTTAAAATATTTCTTTATTGCAGTTTTGATTTTCTGAGATTCTGTGATTATATTATTAGGTATTCAGATATTGTGTAGTATTACAGAATCTGTGCGTTTTTTGAGTATACTTTTTATCATTTTAGATATATTGTTTTGAAAGTTTTAGTATCTGCATTAAATACAGCTCTTTATATATAGATTTTTTGCTATTTGGTTTTCTATATTTCTTGTTGGTTTGATTTGTTGTTAGGCTGTCTTAAGTATTGTATCCATTTTCTCCATCATTGTGTTGGATTGTATTTGTATTTATATTAGATAGGTTATTGGTTTGTTATATGAAGTTGTATATTTGGTTTATATTTGTTGCTTGTTTGTATATGCTTATATGTCTTTATACCTTGTTTATATATATTAGTACCTTATATAGTTGGTGGCTGTAGGTGAGAATAGATAGTTATTATTTTGTATTGCTTTTTGTATATATAGAATATATTTGTTTATACTTTGTTTAATGCAGTTTGCTAATATATACTATGTTTTGTTGAGGCTTTTTATACTAGAGCTTAGTGAATCTGTTTTCAATTGTATGAATTTTTGCTTTAATTATATTTGCAAATTGTTTCCATGTTTTTGTGTTCATCATATCGTAGTTGTAGATTGTTCTTTTTGTTTTATTTTTGCTTCTTTTGTATATATATAGTATATTGATTGATATAAAAATTATTTTGAAATCACTATTTGTAATTTGTGTAGCATCTTTAAGTATTAGGTTGTAATAGTTTTCTATTGAGTTTTTTGGAATCCATATCTCGTCTATTTGGCTACTAGTTTATTAGAAGCTCCATATAGATTAGTTTGGTAGTAGAGTATTGATTAATGATAGCATATTTATATTTTTTAGGTATTGTATTAGAGTGTTGTATATATGTTTTTTGTTGAGGTTAAGGTTAAAGTTTCTAAGGATGATCAGTGTAATCTTTGTTTGTTTGCTTGTTCTGCCCATTTTATTATTTTGGATTGAATTGAATTGTTGAGTTGTTTGTTATTGCAAGATAGATATGTTGCTATGATTCGAAATTAGTTTTTGTGTAATAAGAATATATCAATACTGAGTACTGTTTCTGGATAGGTCTATATATTATGTATATATAGTTGTAATTTTTTATATAATGCTATTGCAACTCCCATACTTGATTCTTGTTTTTTTGCTGTTGTTGCTGTAGTATTTAATATATAAAAGTAATATGTCTCATTATGTACAATGCAGGATAGCTTAAGATATCAAATTTTTATTTTACTATTAAAAAGGTGCTAAATTTAGATAAAAATATTATAAAATATCAACTTTTTACTATGATGCTTCAAATTTAAATAATATAATACAAAAATAATGAATTTTTATTAGTATAATAAATATTTACAGTTATATAGGGTCTTCGTTCCCTTTACTTTTCAATTCCAACTTACTTGGCTATATACACAGCTTGGGGTTAACGTTCTAGATACTTCTATTTCTTCATCTCAGCAACGATATTTATACAGTTTATTCTTTAGAATGTTTTTATTAAAGCAAAAACCTCACTAATTTATTACTATTAAAGATCGCTATATTTAAATACAAGATTATCTTCGGATGTATATTTATCTGGGTTATACATATTAGACTATCAATAAATTAGGCTTTTAATTAATTCATATAAATCTATTTATATAAACTCAAATCACACTACTTATACAGATCTCAATCTTGATTGAACCCAGCATCATGAAATTCCGAAGTACTGAAATTCACTATGACATTGGCTTATATATGTAAATCAGCACCAAATTTTAGATTTATATATAAAATATCAAAGTTTAACCTGTTATAACATCGTTAAAAATAAAAATAAAAGAAAATCCTCTTTCAGAAATATAGTTTAGATTACAAACTATCAATTTGAAAGAGAGTTTTTTAATCTAATAATTTTTTGTCAAATTATACCATTTTTAAAACAACTAATAAAATTGAATATTTTAAGCTGTTCTGCACTGTAGTTGTAAATTTGTATATTTTGAATCTGCGAGCTTAGTTTCTGTTATATTTATTATATCTATATTTTTCTTTTATAGTAGTCGAGCCATAGTTGTCTTTTAATATTGTTATTGAGTCTATATATATTGTATAAAGCTAAGTTAATAGTGTCTGTTTGTATATAGTTGTTTATAATATGTATTTTAGTTGTATGTTTGTTTATATTATTGTTTGTTAAGATTGACATAGTTATATAAAGATGTCTCAAGTTGGTTTTGGGAGAGAGAGAAGTTCTAGTATATAGTCTGGAATTTGTGATATTTCAAAGTACTGTTAAAGAATTGTTATAGTAGAATTAATTTTCTTTTGTTATTTAATAGGTATATTAATATAGATTTCGTCAGTAATTTTTTCAAGTGCTTCTTGTAGTTCAACTAGACTTTTTGGTATCATTGGCTTTTTGTTAGGTTTGATTTCATAGATCTCGTTAGATATGATAGATATATTGATCTAGTCTAATGGATATGTTTGAAGTAGTATTCTTCTCTAAGGAGTTTAGCTGTTTCTTCTAGTATTCTAGATGATGTAATAGGTACTGTAATATTAAATACTTTGATCTCTATAGAGTCTAAAGATAGTCTTGGTTCTTAGTATCTTATAGATATAAAGTTCAAATAATATAATTTCTTTATTTAATTATTTGTAAAGAAGTTTAATTAGATTTTAATAAAGATAAAGGCATAGCCTCACCTTTGAAGATTAAAAAAAAAAAAAGATAGTTTTGGTTTGTTTGTAGGGTTAGCTATTAAGATTGTCTTGTTTATATAGAAGTTTATCTTATATTTTGTTTTTGCCTTCTTGAAGAATTCTTATATTATTTTGTCATTAGTGATCGAATAAGTAAATTGGATGTGTAGTTTGATTTTGTTTGGGTTGTGTAGTAGTATAAACTTTTGTACAAAGAAGTCATTTGGTATGCTTCTGAACTTGTAGTATTTTCTAAGTGCTTCTGCTATATTTCTAATATTTGTTTCTTCTAATGATGAGTCAATAGAAAAGAGGTGTCTGACTCTACTATTTAGTTCAGAGTAGATTAATAGTAGAGGTTCTCATTATAGTAGTAGAGCAAAGTAAGTTGCAGGTATTTTGGTAAAGCTGTAGTGATCGATGAGTTTTTTTTTATAGAATCGTAGTTCTTTTAGTTGTTTTAAGTCTATAATGGGAAAATAGATTTTTAATTTTTCTTTTAGTTCTAATGGTTTGTTTGGAAGTTTTGGTAGTGTAGTAAAGTAGGTGTTTGATAGACTAGAGAAGTTAAAAATTATTCTAAGAGAGTTAACAATTGCTTTTGTTTGAGATTTTTGCTTGATTGGTAATTCAAAGAGTAATATGTTTTTGGTTTGGCTGTTTATTTTTTCAGAAATTTCAAATAGTTGTTGTTGAATTGCTTGGTTAACTGCTGTTTGGATTTGTTTGTAGTCTGTGATAGATTTTGTATAGATGAAATTTTAGCTATATTTGATTATCTAATATATCTTGCTTAGCTGGAGTTGTCTAAAGTTGAGGTTTGTAAGATATTCTACTATTAATTTTTGTCTTAGTTTGTGTTATATTATGTCTTAGTTTCTCTATTTGTTAGAGTAATTTTGTTTTTGTCTTTATATTTAGTGATAGCTGCTTTTAGTAAATTAGTAAATTCTTTTGGTATACAAGTGTGGTTTGTCTATTTTGAATAAAAGATGTGAAGAATGCAGAGTCTAGGTATTTAAATTTAAGAAGTATAGCTTTTGGGATCTAGTGCTATGTAGATTGCATTATTAGTTTGTATTATATAAATTCTTTGATACTATTTGTGTCATCAAGTGCTGTGATTATTTTGTCTATTGGCCAAATCCTGTAGTCAAACTTGTTTTGATTTTGGTTGTCTAATTCTTGGAATATATGTTTAATCCAACTTTGTGTTTGCATATATAGTGCTTCTTCATCTATTTGCATTTGGTCTTGTTAGAAGATATTTTGTTATAATATATGGTTATATAATTTTTATTGGATATTGATGTTTTGGTTACCAGATTTATTTTGGTCATGGATTGTAGGTGTTGTATTTTCTATATCTATCTGCATTGCTGTTGTTTGGGATTATTTCCTGTTTTAGATGTTGAGTCATGTGTTTTGTTTGTTGATAGCTATGTTTGTATATCTACTATATTTGTGTTGTTTTGTGTATTTGTATTTTTTGTGATTTTTATATTGTTGTTGTTATTTCCTGTTATGATTATTATTATGTTATTCTGTATAATATATAATGTCATAGTATGTTTTAGTAGAAGTAAGCTGTTTTGTCTATTTTTTGTTGATTTTTTGTAGATTGTAGAGATGGGTATATTGTTGTAGCAGCATCTTTTGCTTTAAGCAGAAGTTTGTTGGTTATTGTTTGTATTCTGTATTTCTTGGTTGTCTATACTGTTATCTATTAGTAACTTGAGTGCATATATTGATATATATGTGTTGTTTTACTCTTGCAAGCTGTTTTCTTCTATCAAGTCTGTTGAGACAAGTTGTTAATGTTTTTAGTTTTCTTATTGTATTTTTTGTATTGCTGTTGTTTTGTTGTTATATTAGTTATTGTATTGGTTGTTCTCTTGCATTTTGTACTAATTTTGTCTATATTCTAACTTTATTTAGGTCTTTTTTGAATACTTTCTTCTATATTTGTTATTTTTTGTAATTTTTAGATGATTATCGAAAAGAGTTTTTTTTGCGATTTCTTTATAATATTTTATTTTATTTTATTTTTTTACTTAGACAAGATCATGCTAGTAATTGATGTTTAATAAAGCTTCAATCTTTGTGGATAATTATAAATATATTGCTATAACATTAAACCTATGATCCTAACATCTTCTGACTGCTCTAATGAGTGCCCATTGGCGACCTGCCGCATCGGTGAGGTAAAATCTAAGTAATACGCTAACTGGAAGGCTCGTCCGATCCACCGCCCTATAATAGAATACCACCAATTTGATAACATCTTCTCATAGAGAAGTGAAAAGAAAAAAAAAATTATATATAAAAAAACATAGAGGTATAGGGGAATACGATAAAAGATACAAACAAGAAGTGAAAGGGGTAAGGGAAAAAAGAAAAAAAGAAAAATATGGAAATTTTACCCACACCAGATGGTCACAATTATAAGCCTGTGTTGAGCTTTATAAAAATTACATACTACTATCTAAACTAGTCTCTGTTCTAATTTAACTAATTAGTATATTTAAGCAAAAACCTTAAAGGAAAAAAAAAAAACTCTTTGACATTGGTACTGTACTCCAGCACTGTAAGCCCCTGGCTTTTTTTATTTAAACTCCCACAGAAGCGTAAACAAAAGCGTACTTCAGGCACTATAGAGAAGTCAGAAATTCACACAGTTGGTCTCGAAGCATTGTTTGTCCAGGTTGCTACTTCTGAGATACATAATCCATATGTCTACATTCCATAAGTATCTATGTGTTTGTTGTGACAGAAAAAAAAGTAAACAATGCTGACCAATTTGGTAAGTAAACAATATGTCGATCTTTTGAAGGAGGTAAGCTAAATCGCCCACTTTTTTTATAAAATTTTCTCCAAAAAAAAAGTGGAGAGTCAACGAAAATATGTGAAGTTCTTCTTATAAGTTTTATAGTTGTATAGTCCAGTTTCCACGTATCTACTTAATATTCTTGCCTAGAGACTTTGCTCTACTTGTTCCTAGAATAAACTTTCTAGTTTGAATGCCGAACATGCGAGAAAGTCCGTTGAAGATAGAAAAACTTAACCCAAGGCACAAACCCGCCTAATATTCTTATACGCCTGCTCCTCGGTATTTCACGTATTGTAGACTTCATCAACAACAAGTTTGCTTAGTGCAAAACCAAGAATATTGCTGTGTCCACTATGTTGCTTTCCTATATCACTGACTGTAGTTCGGTAAATTGTTATTGATCAAGTGATTGTTGGAAAGAGTTGATTATAACTTTTTGTTTCTTTATAATATTTTATTCTCTTTTTATAATTATATTTTGTATTAATTATATTTTAAAGATCTTTTAACTTCACCTTTGAAGATTAAAAAAAAAAAAAAAAGATCTTTTAACTTATAAATATAATAGAATATCTATCACAATATATCAACTCTAATATTTTAACAATTGCTCTACTACTTCACAACCTTTTCTTGAAGCTTTTGAAAAAAACTTCTTTCTTTATTTCAACAAATAATTCAACAAGCAATTGATAAAAGATCAAATCTTCAAAATAATAATAGCAGATACAAAAATTATAATAACAACAAACTAGTACAAAAAAACTACAAATGCAAAAGATATCAGAAATTTAGATATATTGCTAAATATTGTAAAGCACCTGTTTGTTTGCTTTAAATACTATAAAATTAGATATATAGCTTGAAATTGTTATCTAAATCAAAACTGGAGAAACAACAAGTGCAATAACTATCAATTGCAAAATAATAATAATAATTATCAATCTCAGAACAATCAATCTTACAAAACAACAATTTATAACAAATTGTTTTACAATTAAATAATTCTCAACAAAAAAATATACTATTGCTTAACAATTTCTTAAAACAACAAATAATCAAGTTAATATTAAAAAGCAAAAGAATCAAAATAGAATTAATCAAAGTTTTATAACAAAGCCAAAAGAAAATATTACTTATACACAAACAAGTAATTAACAAAAATCAAGCTTAATTCAAGAAAAAGATAATATTTTAACTCAAACAATCAATCAACCACTATCAATAATACAAAATAAAGATATGAAAAATCAGTTAAATGATACCACTTTAGAAGATAATATTTCTTATTATTTGGATCAAATAAAGGCTTGGACTAATAAAAAATTTAATTACAAAAAGAAACTAAATTTATTATTAAAATTGACAATATAATTAAATAATATATTAAATACTTTATTTGATAAAATAAAATAAAATAAAAAAAAACTGATACAAATTTTTATATTTTATATTTTTGCTACTTTTATTAACTTATATTAAAATATAATTTTATTTTATCATTTAGTTAATAATTTATTTACAGAATTTTAAAGATATTTTTATTATTAATTAAGAAAATTTTTATTTACAAAATATTATTCAATTATAATATCTGAACCTTTCTCTGCATCAACAAACATATCTTCTGCTATCTCTTCTAACTCTTCCCTTCTTCTACTCTTAGTATAAACTCTTCTTTCTCTTTCTTGACGAAGCTCCTCTTCTGCATCTTCTAATCTTGCTCTAAATTTATTTCTCTCTATAAGTAATTAATCATATTGCTGTTCTCTTGGCCAATATCTTGCAACCAAGTTTATTATTGTTTCTTGCTACTCTTCAATAGTTCTGTTTAACCCAGCAATTTGATTATTTAAGACTCTAATTTGCTTTCTTAATTCTTGAATTTTCTTTGTTAGCCTATTATATTATATAGTATTATATTATTATTCTTATTCTTCTTCTTCTTTTTATTATTTTATCAATATTAATATTACTTCTTTTATTTATTTATAGTATTATTACTACTATTATTATTACCTTCTGTTCATAGCTTAGACAAAGTCTAAAGCTTTATAAAGAGTTTGGGTATTATTTATTCCTTGAGTTTAAGTTCGACGATATAAAGTAGAATAGCATATTTTCAACAAAGTTTTTATTTTTTTAATAATTATTAAAAGAAATTTTGTCAAAACAAAGATTATGCAGTATAATGTATATCTCTTAAATATAACAAACCTTAATTTGGATTACATAGAAAATCTTAATTTTATTAAATACTTTGATTAGAAAATTAATATTTAAAAACTATACAACAAAAATTTTTATAATTTTATCTACTATAGTATAATGGTGAAGATGTATAGCCATTTTAGAGTTGTGCGTTCAAATCTAGCTAGTAGACTTGTTAACTTTGCCAACCTAGAAGTTATAATAATGCACTAGCACTATAGTAAACTTTTTATAACTTTTCAAAGTAAAATTTTTAGAAAAGTTTTATCAATATATTGATGATTAGAGAATTAGAAACAGAAGATTATAAACAATTAATTTGTTAGTTATTTATTATTTTTATTTATTATTATTTATTATTTATTATTTGTTATTTATTATTATTTATTTGTTAACATTTTGATTATTTAAATTATTATATTTTATTTTTCTGACAGACCTGGTATAATATAATATTAGAACAGTTTAGAGTAATGGTTAGAGCTCTATTAACTTTTCTTATTCATTATTTTTATGAAAATTTTATGAATTAGGAGAAACAAAAGAACATTATTAGAAATGCAATCAAACTTTAGAAATTATATCTTATATCTAGGAAATATAAGCTTTATAGACAACTCTATTACTCAAATCTTAAATAAGTTGGATATGAAAATTTCATATTTAAAGAACATAAACCTTAATTACAACTTCGTCATCCAAAATTTGAGTAAAGTTGTATATAAAATGGTTATTACTTTTCACATTTAGGAAATATTAGCCCTATAGACAACTTCACTATTTAAGATGAATAAAGTTGGATGTGAAACAGTAACAAACCAATATAAAATCTTATTAAGAAACTGAACAATTAAATTTTATTTATAAAAAAAAAAAAAAAGAAAAAAAAAAAATTTAATTCAGAACTGGAATATTTTTAATTAAATCTCTTAAATTCTCTACTTCAACTCTTAAAACACTCTGCTCTGTTACCAAATTTGCATACTAAATATTCTTTTTCCAGTTCTTCACCTGAACTGCTCTAATACAAAACTCAGCATTCTTTATTTCTTCTTCCAAATCTACTACTTGTCCTTCTAAATCTTCTACCTGCTCTTCCAAATTATTTAAATTATTTACTTCTCCTCTTAACTTCACTACTTCTCTTTTTAATACCACTACTTGTGCTCGCAATGTTCTAACTTCTCGTACCAACCTAAATTATTATTATTACTTTATTATTATTATTACTATTATTATTATATTACTATTATTATCTTTCTATTGATTTTTATTTTAAAGCAAATTAATTGCTTTATAAAGAGCATTTTGGCCAACAGTTCTTCATTAACAGTGTGTAGTAGAATAATGTTGAGGTATAATTTCTTTAAACTATTATTATTATTATAAACATTATTATTATTATTATTATTATTACTGTTATTATTTTTTTTTTACCTTTGGAAAATTTTTATAAGAATATTTTTATTAAACTTATTATTATGCCCAATATTATGCAAATTTATACCTCAAACAATTATTATCTAAATATGATAATTGTAACAATCAAAAATAGAATAATTAAAAAATTTTTAATGTTACCAATTGTAGTAGAGTAGTAATGATCTATAACTATAGTCAGCAGCTATAAGTTCAATATCCACTGATGGGCTGCAAACTTTGCTAATGAGTTATGATTGCAGCATCTGCACTACAATATTTCTTTTATAATTTTCATAATTTTGCAGAGCAAAATTTTTTAAGAAGAGAATAGAGTTATATTAGTAGATTTTATTAGTATATTTTAAAAGCTTTTAAAAATATATTTATTAGTATAATTTATATTTATTATATATATATTTTTAGCTTTAGTTTAATAATAAAATTTTTAACAAATAGTATTAATTTTAGTATAATATTAGGTATATTAACTGATACGTTAACAGATACATTAACTGGTATGTTAACAGATATGTTAACTAGGTTGTTAACTAGGTTGTTAAATAGATTGTTAAATAGATTGTTAACTGGATTGTTAAATAAGTTGTTAACTGAGTATTAAAAGAGTTATTAACTGGGTTATTAACTAGATCATTAATTAGATCGTTAACTGGGTTAGTAACTAGGTTGTTAATTAGGTTGTTAACTAATAGTTTAAAAGATATAAAAACTCTGCCTTTTCCCTTAAGGCAGAGCAAACTGTCCCTTATTTTCTTTTAATGTCTTAATAATTAGACTATCTCCTTCTTACTTTTAATTCCTTGTTATTTATGATTTATTTTCTTAGAAGTGTAGCTATCATCTATCTTCTTTTTATTATATTTAATAAAGTTTTTATTATGTTTTTATTGTGTATTTAAAGTTGAGCCATCGCCTCTTCTTTCTTCTTTGAGTATTTATTTTTGATATATTGAGTTAA
>CAJVPZ010003487.1:0-10962 GCA_910592135.1 Racocetra fulgida | reverse complement strand
TTTTAATGTGAACATAATAAAAAACAAAGTATGTTCACAAAAATCATCATACTGTCTTATGAATTTCCAACACTGGTGTCATGTGTGTCATTGTACACCTATGAGTAGAATCTACATCTAACCCCTTACAGATAGGTATTAAAATACTGTAGTCTGTAATTTGCTCTGGGTCCTCAGGAAGGTCAGGCTTTTCAGTGGGATTAGCTGTCATTATTTCAGGAGATAGTGGCAAATTGACTTTGTAGTTCTGGCCTATGTTCAGGATGAACTCTATAGCATCTTTCTTGTTTTTGATTAGAAATGTATAAGTCTTCATAGTTTTGATCTTGTTTGGATCCTTGAGGAGAGGGTGTTTTGCTTGGTAGTAGTCATTAGGTAAGTTTTTGAAGGTGTATTCTTCTCGTAAAGCTTCAATAATTCTTTGAGAGTTGCCATGGCAGTCATTTGGATCAAGTGGAAAGTAGCTTCTATGCTTAGGGCTGAGGTCTTGGTATGCTAAGGGAGATAAGTCTTTGGTGGTGGCAAGTCGAAGTAGTTGGGTGAGATTATTTTGACTTCATAGTATTGGCTAAGTTTTCTTTTGTACTTGCCTAGGTCTCTAAAGCATTTTCTATCAGTAATTAGAAATAGATCTCTTACTGCAGGGTTAAGATTGGCTAGATTCGTTGGAAGGTGTCCAGGTTTGCGAAGTATTCCTCAGATAGCTGATCAAATTGGTAAATGTGATGAAGTGCTATGACTACTGCTTTAGTGTGAGCTTTGTTTTTTATAGGTAAGGTGAAAGGTAACATTTGTTATATATTTTCGGGAATATTGTCTGGGTGACTAGGTAGTTGTAGAAGTTTGCCTGAGAGGGCTTCTTGAACTGCTTTTTGGATTTCCTCATGTTTATTTAGCTTCGTGTCTTTTGTAAAGTCTTTGTAATATTTGATAAGTTGTGTGATGTATCTAGGAGGACAGGTATTGAAGTTTGTGTTTGTTATATAGTCAAGAAATAATTTTGTCGTAATTTCTGGTGGATGATGTCTCTTGTTTCTCTGTTGGTTATTGTGATCTGGTTGACTTTTTTATAATTTTGTAGAGCATTGTAGAACATCTCTTCATACTCAGTTTGGTGTTGTGAGATAAAGCACTTGGCTCTAATAAAGGTGAGGAAGAATGTTCTGTCAAGGTGTTTAAATTTAGCAAGAATACCTAGGGGAATTTGTTTTTGAGTAGGTTTAGTTGCTATTTTGTACTTGATAAATTCTTGTAGGCTATCGCTAGATTGAAAACTAGTAATCAGTTTATTGTAGTGCCCTGTGTTGTTATCAAAGGGCTGTATAATTTCTTTTGTTAGTTCTTTGTGTATATGTTCTAACCATTTCTGGGTTGGGTCCTCGTCTATCTGCATTGTGTTGTTTATCAGTTTTGTTTGTTACTTGGCTGTATGAACATGTATTAGAACTTTCTTAATGTGCAAATATGGTTGAGGCTGTGTCAGTTTCCATTTTGTTGTCAGTTTGTGTATTCTCTAATTCGGTAATAGGGGTAGTCATTTCAGTATCTACAAGGTTTTCCTGTTAGGTGATGTCTGGATTGGGCTGAGTAGGGCCTGCTGCAGGTCCTGTGTTGTGTGTTGCTGTTGCTGTATTGTTGTTGTTGATCAGGGGTCTAAGAGTAGCATCATTGTTGGGTGAGGTGTATTGCCTACTATAGTAATATTGGGGTTGTTGTTGTGGAAAATAATTGTTGTGTTGTTGTTTTTTTTCAGGACTCTGTTTGGATGTTGTTAAAACCTGTTTAGACAAGTTGGTTGTTGTTGTTGTTGTAGTGTAATGACGTCATAATGGTTTTTGGAGGGGGTAAGCTGAATTGCCCACTTTTGGTGTTTGAGTATAGTCTTGGGAGATGAGTGCGTCGTTTCTTGGAGTTTGTGTAGGTGTAGGTAGAGTCTAGTTTGATTGAAGCAGTCTTTTTGCCCTTTTTGTTCTGGTTATTACTGTTGTGTTCACTCATTTGGAGTTGAGGTTGAATAGTAAGGGTAAATGGTACGAAACGGCCCTTAGGCTGGGTGTTTTCTTTATTATTAGTTGGGTGGTTCTTGCTGCTCTGTTTTCTCTTGATTTGGATTACTTAGGAGTGTGTACTGGTGGTGTATAGATGTTGTTTTGTCTTCTTGACTATATATTTAGTTACTTATTTACTTGCTTTTAGAATTTTTGTTGTATTGATTTTTTATTTTTTATTAAAATTGGGATCTATGGGAAAGAGTTTTTTTTTTTAACATTATGACTAATATTACGCTTTATAATTATGTTATAATATGCTATAATTGTTTTATAGTTATCATATTATTTCTCAAAATTTTTCTCTAGATAGTACAAAAACTTGGGTTAGTTTTTTATAAACATAGTTTCAATATGCTAGAAATAGATTAATGGTCTGATATTTCAAGCTAGTATTTTTTTTTAGAAATGTAATATTTTAATTACAGAAGATAAAGCCTATAATGATAGTGAAGAGATTTCCATATGTTTTTAGATATTTTTAATAAGGTATTTGTAATTTGAACAAATAATAATTATTGCACTCTTGATAGATTGAATTTCAAGTTTAATTTAGGTTTGAGATATCAATACTGTTATAGCACTATATATTAATTGCAGATTTGAACAGTTTTAAAAGAATTTAAGTTTAAATTATTACTATTATTAAATTTATTATATTTAATAAGTATAAAATATTTATATACTATTTAAAGTTTTAAAAAGAAATTGTTTCTTTTGCACTTAAGAAATGTAGAGTATTGTGATGCAACAAAGTTTCAAAATTAAACTTTCACTTATGTAATATATATGATTTGTAGCGTAACTCTATAATAGTCTATGCAAAGTTAATAGTCAAAACGCATACTTTAATTAAACTTTATATAGTTATACTACATACTTATAAATAGTTAATAGTCAATTTGTAGTCTAATTGTATGTATAAATAGAGACATATAGAATGTCATATATTTTAGTACTTTAGGAAGTTAATTTTTAAGGAGTCTTTGAGTATTTTTGTTTGGGTTCTAGTAAGTTTGGAACTTGCTAGATTGCAAATTAAAAAGGGTATGAATTAAGGTATTAAAAAGTAAAAATAGGTGAGAAGAAAGATAAAGGTGAGTAGTGGTTAATAACCATAACAGTAAATATTAAAAAAAAATTCGATGTGCACAAAAAAAGAAAAAAAACAAATAAAACTTAGTGTTCTAAAAAAACCTAGCACAAACATCTTTAAAACCTTTATTGAAATTAAAAGGTGATTTCTAATAGTACAAAAAAAAAGAAGTTACTTTATTCATATATTAAATCTAAGTCAATTCTAATAAGATATCTCTATATTAATATAAAATATTAATATAATTGTATTCACAGTTTATGTTAAGCAACATCCTTGGATTGTAACTAACTTTTTGATAAAACTACAACTTTGACAATTTCATTGAAACAAACTTCAAACTGTTGAATTGTGTCCATTTTGTTAATAGTAAAAATAAGTTGTTTAATACTAAATATATAAGCCAAAAGAACATGTTCAGGAGTTTGACTGTCTTTAGAAATTCTAGCTTCAATAGTATTGCCTTAAAGATTTTTATTAATATTTTCTAGCTTCTTGTTTTATATTTATATATGATCCAATTTTAGTTACATCTAATTCAATTAGTTGCTCATCTGTTAGCTCTTTTATACCATTTATCATAATTCTTTATTCTTCAAAAGATTCTTTTAAAGTGGTATATATACCCTTATCATCATAAATTTTATCTAACTCAGAAAAAAAATCATTTAAAGAAATATAATATCTAGTAATTGTTTGGGGTTGAGATATTTGGGATTGAGATATTTGGGATTGAGGTATTTGATAATAAAATGGATTATAAGGATATGTATAAGGATTAAAGCCTGATTGCATAGTTGGCAGCATATTTGATAGTAGTACGTTTGGTTGTATAATTTATTAAGATATAATTTGACCATGAGGCATAATTTGATTATGAAATGCAATTTAATCATGAGATATAATTTGATCATGAATTTTGGGTTTTGCAATATGAATCATTCCAAATATTAGATAGGAAGGCAGCATATCAATTGTTGACAATTTCTAATTTATAATATTACAATAAAATAAGGGAGCTACTATTTCTACTATGGCTTTTTGCTATTTCCACCATGGTATAATAAAAAAATCTATTTTTAGTTAACCAATTAAAATTAAAAAAATAGGGTGTGGCGACTTAGAGTAGTAGTTAAGTTGTCACCCCCAAGCGGCAGGTCTAGAGTTTGAATCCTACTGGAGACGTTTTTAGAAAAATAGGCCTGTGTTCTGGTAACAATTATTCAACAATTGGTTGGGTATATTACCTGTAATCTTGGTACTACCATCTCGAAATGGAAGCTCTTGGGCAATCCAAATCCAAGGAACCAGAATAATTGAACCTGTTTGGCAAGACCCAAGTAAGAAGGTAGTGAAGATCTTTGACGATACTGCGGAAAAGTCGAAAACCGGAGACTGAAGAACCAGACGAAAACTCTAGAGCAAGAAAGGTCCACCAACCTGGCCGCCGGAGTTGCACCAGAGAAAAAGGTCCTATACTACGAAATTAGGAACCAAGGGAAGTAAAACCGGAAGGCACTTAAAGCTGAGGTACAACAACCCAACCGGGCTAACTGGTTTGGTAGTTGGGGAGGGATCGGTATAAGGACCGGCTTGATGTGGGTATCGGAATCAGAACAAACCTTGCAAAGGTACCGGATACTGAAATTGTGAGGTTTAATGGTTTGCTCTGACTGCTAGTGGTGGTTTCGGCTGCTGTGGAAGGTATTTGTAGCCTAATCTAGAAGTGCGTGGGACATAGAAAGATTAGGGGGTATATACTACACCCTCCCTAGGGCAACCCAGTAGTATGAGAACCCTACTGGATTATCTATAGAATTAGGGTATAAGTAGTATAGCAGATGTCAATTTGGGTGGACTTCAATAAGAAGCAGCACGAGGTTATAGATTGGTGTGATTGTGGTGGTGTTGCAGGACCAGGAAGTTAGAGGGTTTAAATAGGTAATCTCCTAGTTAGGTTATAGGTATGGCATATAGTGTAGAACCTTCGGGCGGACTACTTAAATTAGGTGACCAAAAGTTGCACATGTGGCTATATGTACTCTCGCTAACCAAGAATGTACTACTAAAATACCTAATAAAAAATCCACCCTTCCACAACATTGCGAAGGTATAAAAAAAAAAAAAATTAAA
Organism: Racocetra fulgida; assembly: GCA_910592135.1. Classification (NCBI taxonomy): domain Eukaryota; kingdom Fungi; phylum Glomeromycota; class Glomeromycetes; order Diversisporales; family Gigasporaceae; genus Racocetra; species Racocetra fulgida. The sequence continues at coordinate 5,685 of CAJVPZ010003487.1, read as the reverse complement.
AAAATAATTTTTTAAAATTTAAAGAAGTTTTTAATAAGTTAACCTTTTTTGAGCTTCTAATTAAAGTTGTAGAAGAGGTTTTTATAGTTCCAATAGTATTTAGATTATTCAAATCAGCCCAGTAGATCCCAAGATATTTGAGATCAAAGACGTGAAGATAGTGATCTACAAATTGCCAGTTACACAAAGTATTATATAATACTTTATATAACTAGCAATTTGTAGATCACTATCTTCACATCTTTGATCTCAAATATCTTGGGATTTACTGGCCAATTTGGATGATCTAAACATTATTAAAACTATAAAAACCTCCTCCACAACTTTAATTAGAAGTCCAAGAGAGGTTAGCTTATTAAAAACTTCTTTAAATTTTAAAAGATTATTTTTTAATTTTAATTGGTTAATTAAAGAAGTTTTTAATAAGCTAACCTCTCTTGGGCTTTTAATTAAAGTTGTAGAAGAGGTTTTTATGGTTCTAATGGTGTTTAGATCATCCAAATCAGCCTAGTAGATCCCAAGATATTTGGAATCAAAGATGCAAAGATAGTATTATAGTCTATAATACTTTGTGTAACTGGTAATTTGTAGATTACTATCTTCACATCTTTGATCCAAAATATCTTGGGATCTACTGGGCTGATTTGAATGATCTAAACACCATTAGAACTATAAAAACCCTCTTTACAACTTTAATTAGAAGCCTAACTAACCCTAACTTAATAAAAACTTTTTTAATTTTAAAAAAATTATTATTATTTTTATTTTTTTTTATTTTATTTTTTTTTAAAAGCGAGGTCTTGCCTCAGTTTTTATTAATAAAGTTATATGAATACATTTACAAAGAAAGGTGTGACATATACTCTAAAGCTAAAACTAAGACTTGGGCTAGTTTATCTATGACCCAAACTTTATTAAGAGGGGCCAAAGCCTCGCCTAGATTACAATTTGTGCAAGTTTTTTTGGAGATGTGCTATTTTGAATGAATGACTTAGACCATATTTCGACTTTTCTTTTGGATGTTTCTTCGACTTTCGTTTTTTGTTCGCCTGTACTTATAACTGAGTTGCTTGTGATAGTTGGTAGGTTCTGAGATATCAAGGTTGTTGTGTTGTAATTTGCTGCATTTTGGCATCTTGGTATCAAGATGTCTTTGTAGATTGCTTTATTGATTTTATGTAGAATCAGTGTGGTAGGTGTATATTTTCCTTAGGCCGCTTTGAGTAGTTGATTGATTGTAGTTGTTTAGGCTTCTGAAATGATTCCTAGTAGGATATCTGGAGGGTAGTCATTATGTATAGCTGAATTTGTTATTTGGACGAGATTAACTAGTTGGTTCTCTGTTGTTTTGTGGACTTGTGCTTTGGTACAGACTTTCGTGATCACCTGTTGAATAATCTGAGCAACTGTTGTGGTATTTGCTGAGCAGAAAATCCAGTGTGTATTGGTTTCAATTGTGGTTGCACATCTTGAGCAGTTTGAGCTAGGATATTTTTTGGAATTGCATGTATTAAAATTGAGAAGTGTTGGGAGTTCATTTAATAGTAATTTAATTTTGAAGGCCTTGATTTGAGATTGTTTAGGATGAGTAAATCTAGTTGTTGGTTTGTCGTGGAAGTCGATAAAGTTATGCATTGTGTCCTATGATATTAGTGCTCTGTGGGTGTTCCATCTTTCCATTCTGTTTTGTGAGTGCCATCTGGCTATATGTTGTGCATTTTGGATATGTCGAATAAATCGGCGAGGTGTATGTGTGATGCAGGCTTGTTGCCAGTGTGCTGTATATATGTCTTGTCAAATGTGGGTATGTATAATATCTAAGCAAACTGTATTTGTATCAGATTGGGTGTGGATAGAGGTGTGGTCTATAAAAGCCATATTAATAGTGAGATCTTTTTTAGCAACAAGTGCTTTAAATGTAAGCCAGTTAGCCCATAAGTGAGTAGAAAAGATAGGCGTAATGTTGTGAGCTGGAGTGTTGAGAATGTAGTTGGTAAGCTGTATGAACTTTAAGTCATCTGTGTAGATTGTGAGGTTTGAGTTTGCATTTACGATTAGTGTTATGCTAGATAGGGCATCTATTCAGGTTTTGTTCTTAGAGGGCCATGTTGAAGTGGTTTGATGAAGTCTGATGTTTGATTCAGGTATGTGCCAGGTTGTGGTATGTGTTATTTTATCAGCAGTGTTTGTGCTATGGTAAGTAAGTATTATATTAATTGTGCTTCTTTTTGGGATTTGTTGATGTGTTTGCCAAAGAATTTGACCAGCTTCGATAGGATATATTGAGTTGCTAATGTCTTCGTATATTGCTAATTCTTTTCGGTTGGCTATAGGTTTGTTAGGTAGGATCCTTGGTGTAGTAGGATTTTTGGCTTTGATAGAATAATTTTAATTTATAATATCAGTAAAGTTGTATCGAATTCTGTGATTGCAGTCAACTTGTATAGTAATTAACTGGTTGAGCAGTCTAGTGAGGGTGCATTTTTTCTTGTGAAGATTTGGATCATTGATTTTGCAGCCAGGGCAGGACTTTATCGTATGGGTAGTAGGGTTAAGCTCTCAGTGGTGTATTATTGCTTTGTCTTGTACTATTGATGTTATTTTTCTAATTATGCGTTGTGTTGGCTCGAAGATCTATGATTGTTTTTTAACTTCTGTTGTTTGTGATGTATGAGAGTTGGGTTCGATTAAAGTGATACTGTTTGTTTTAATTCTTTCTTTTATGATGTTAGTTACTTTGGCGAACCATTTTGGTTCTCTGCCACGCGAGATCTTTTGTATTATTTGTGGGAGGTAAAACCATGAAGTTGTGTCTGTTTGGATGTTGCCTGTGAATTGTTCTATTGTGTGTAATCCTAGAAGGTTGAGGCTTTTCTTTATTTTGTGTGAACCTGTAAGGTGGTGTAGGACGGTATTAACTGAGTGTCCTGGGTTTGGTAATGGTATTGGCCAATTGTTACTTAGATTGCCTATTGTTAATTGTATTTTTTGTAGACTTTTTAGCATCTGTGCTGAAGGCGAGAGATGTTCTGGTTGGGATATTATGTAGTCATGGTGTTGAAGAATAGATTTTGTGGTTGCTGCTGCATGTTGTAGTTGCTGAAGTCTGATTTTAAAAGTAGATTTGTGAAATCCTGGGTGGTTGAGCTGGTAGAGGATAAGAGAGATATGTTGTTGTGTTTAAAAATCTTCGATAGTCTTTAGAGCATATATGGTGTTATGGAAAAGGGTTGAGTTGGGAATTGATGCAGTAAGACCTGCTTTGTGTTTTGCTATATTTGTATACTTGTTTGTTATTATAGAGCAGAGAGCGGGAAACAGTGCAGTATTTTGGACTCTGTAACTGATTCTGAATAGGATTACAGCATTAATGATATATATTGTTTGTTTGTTACTAATTTTGGCTTTTTTGATTTTTGTTAGTGCATTTGTTGTTTCTGCTATAATGATGTTGTGTATTGGTGTTAGCTTTTTTGACATTGAGTACCAGCAGCCTAGGAATCTAAATGCTTGTTTGTGTTTTATGCTTTCTATAGTAGAGCCATTGAATGAGATACTAGGAGTGTCTGTAGGGTTTAGGGTGGCTAGTACTGACTTGTTAGGGTTTACTTATATGTTGGTGAAGCTGTAGAAGGTTGTTGCGGTGTTAAGAATTGCTTCCAGTTGTTGTTTGGATGGTGCGATCCATGTTGTGTCGTCTATGTAGGCCAGGACCTTGTTTGTTGTAACATTTGTATACATGGTGTAGCCTGTGTGTTCTCTAGTGATTTTTGTTAGCAGTGGATTATAATATATGCGCCAAAGCAGAGGCGTTATGGTCTCACCTTGATCGATGCCGTCGTGTACTGGGTACGGCTCTGTAGTGATATGGTTAGTTATTACTGTGTTGTGTCTGTTAGTGAATATATCTATGATAGGGTTTGTAATAGTTTGTGGTATCCTAATTCTGAGTAGTGCTTTCTTCAGCAGTAGGATATGGACAGAATCGTATGCCTTTGACATATCCTGGGATAAAACCCATAGTTCTTTTGAATATATGTTGGCCTCTTCGATGAGATGTGTTAGAGTCGTGATTGGTAGTGTTGTAGATGTGTTAGGTAATGCGACGTGATTGTTAGTATTAAGAATTGGGTACCGAGAAAGTATTCTGTTAAGTCTATTTGTAATTATCTTAGTAAGTATTTTCCTTGAATATTCTATCAGTGTAATAGGTCTAGTATGTTCTAAGTGTCCAGTAAAGGTTTGTTTTTTTGATATCGGGTATATATGACTGTTTTTTCATAAAACTAGTATTTGTTGTAGCTGTAGGCAGGCATTGTTTATGTTAAGTAGTATTGCAAGCATAGTGTTGTCTAGGTGCTTTAACATTTTGTTAGAGATGTTTTGTAGGCCGGTAGCTTTGTTGGCAGGTGCTTCTTTTATAACTATGTTAAGCTCTTCTATTGAGATTATATCTGAGAGATTCTTGTATTAGGAGGTTTGTATTTTAGGTATTGGTTCATACTTTTGTTGCCATGTGTTCCAGTATAAGGTGTCTGTGGAATTTGATTTAGTCCATGCTTTGTAGTGAGTTCGTATATGATTTCTGATCTGAGAAGGTTCTGTAATAATGTCAGTTGGTGTTTGTATGTTATGGAGTATTACTAGATCTAAATGCCTTTTCAATATACTATCGATCATCTTGGACGTATTCTTGGCAAAATTGTCATTTCTATTTTGGATGTGCTGATTTATAGTTGTGTATAAGCAATATTGTTTTCGAGCTTTCTTGCATAATAGATCATTTTTTGTATAGCTTTGAGTTTGCCTATTGTTGTACTAATATTATCTGCTGCTAGATCCTTGTCTGTTATTGGATTGATGCTACTTCGCTATGTTTATTTATTTGCTGAATTTGCAAGTTAATTTGGCGTATGTCCAGGTTTTGTTAGTCTTGTTGTTTAGGTTTCTAATTAGTTTGTTAATTGTTTCGCAAGTATAGTGTAGTGTTGTGGCCTTGGTTGAAAAGGCGTAGAATGTTTTGGGTGAGGTCGTAATAGTTGGTATATGTTTCGATGCTGCATTTTTTATTGCTGTATAAAATTCGTGCCAGTGTTTGTTGAGAGTTTTGAGGTCCTCCTTTATCTGTTGGTTTACAATACCGCTTTTGCTGATCTGCTTTGTTGCTGTTTGGGTAAATTCGGTCCATAGGTCTGTTGTCATTTGGTTGTATTGGTATACTATTCGTTTTCTCCTTTTATTTCTGGAGTTTTTTATCTTTGTGTTGTATTTCCATTCTATACTAATGATTTTGTGATCACTATTAGTGATAAGGTCTGCTAACAGTAGTGTAGGACAAGTAAAGGCATGTATAAGGTGGGTAGGTAACCATATGTCATCGATTTGGCTTTGTTTGTTTTGTCTAGACCATGTAGATGAGGTAATGTTAAAATATTTCAAAGAACTGACAAGCTCAGTTGTTTGCATTGTCTGAAAGACAGGGATGCTCTTAGTGTGTTTATTGCAGTTGTAGTTGAAGTCTTCTAGTACTATAGTATGGTAGTTGTTCTTAGTGGCTTGCTCGATCCATTGTGTGACTGTTTGTTGTGTTTCCAGGTTAAGGTCTTTGTTGTTGGGTGGTAAATATACAGATATGATCCGAGTTCTGTTATAGTTGGGGAAGAAGAAGTCGATTGCAATAGCAGT
>CAJVPZ010003486.1:0-10965 GCA_910592135.1 Racocetra fulgida | reverse complement strand
AAATAAGTTACCCGGGCAATTGATTTACATTAGCCAATCAAACGAATGTCTGACCATGAGACGACCCCTATAAAAAATAATGTCCATTTTTGGTGGTCGTTATATAGGTATCAAGAATGTAATTTATGCAGCATGTAGATCATATATTGAATTAACTCCGCTTTAGCCGACCCATTTTTGGAATATTCCCAGACTGGGGACGCCTAAAGCGGGGCAAATTCAAGTGACCTTATATTTAATAATTTTCTCAATTAACTTTAGGGTTAGGGTCATCTTATATTAAGGTTAGGTTTTAGGTTGAAATATAAGCAAAATTGCCTTCCCGACATTTTTGATTAACCTACCCGAGGTAGGTTTAGATGGTCGTTTTTTGGTTGCTTCGCCGGCGATCATCAAAATTCTATATTTGATTGGCTGTGATTGCCCCCGCTTTAGACGACCCCCAGATATATAATCATGGATTTTGATCGCCCAAAAGTGTGATTATAAAGAGGGAAGACTGTATATAGTTTTTAACGTTAATATAAAAATCAATTTTTCGTTTATTTTTTATCAATATAAATCAAGAACAATAGCATTTACTATATATTATTTTACTTCAACTAAATGTTACGTATACAATAATTTGACTTTACATTTTATAGTAAATATCGATACTGGGCAATTCCAGCCCATCCGATCAGGATTCCGAAATTCCGACCCGGAATTTAGGGTAATTTGCTTGATCTTGTAATATAATTGGCCAATCAGTAAAATCTGTGAGGAACCTTCATCCCTTTCCTTATTTGCTAATGTTAAACAGAAAATTTGGTCTGGCCTATATAGTTCACTCTTTAAATCAAATGAATAACGAACAAACTCCAAGTAAAGAATTGATCCGTTCTAAAGGCAGCGAGACTTCACTTACAGACTCTCCTTTAAAACCAAAACAAGAGATTTTAGACGAAGATACATATACCGAGGCCTTAAGCGAGATTATTAAAAAGGATTTTTTTCCTTCTCTTCTAACTCTTGAAGCACAGCACGATTATGTTGATGCCTGGAATTCAAATAATCCAGATCTAATCAGAGATGCTACTCGTAAACTTAACGAATTAACTACGCCATCCAGGAAAACAAATGGTATTAGATTTATATTATGTATATTATGTTTAAGATTTAAAGCATTAAATCGCTAATGTAATTCTATCACACTACATCAAATTAAAGCTCCAACACCAAAAGGACCAGGATTGACTCCAGGATTAACTGCATCACAAGGAGGATGGGATACACCTGTATCCACTAAAGGATCCACCGTGTTTAAAGTTCCAGCGCCAAAGAAGAGTTATACGAATTTATCTTTGGACGCTTTTCAAGCAAAATACACAAGCGAAGATAATGCTTCATATCCTTAAAGTATTATAATTAAATTTTATCACAAAGTTATTTCCTTTTTATTAAAACCTTAATCAGACTGTCTACCTTTTCAGAGCTGATGCGCAAAGCTAATGAGCAGAGAAAAGAAAAATATAAATGGATGTATGATAAAGAAAAAGATCCATTATTGCTTGAAGATAATAAAGATAAACCAAAGTTGATCGAAGGAGCTTCTCAAGACAAGCCTGCTGAAATTGCTTCTTGGAAATATAAAGTTAATATCGTTCTTAATTTTGTTTCTTTATATCATTATTTGATTCCCCTTAACCTTTATTATTGTAATTCCTTGAATTAGGTAAAAAATTCATTAATGTTTTATCCTGAAGGCCAAGATCAAGTTCCTGAAGAGAATTCAAGAAGAGCACCAAAACAAATAGTCCACAATGCTACGAGATTCGAGTCTACAGATGAAACTGTAAGATATAAAGCAATATTCTTTAGTATTCTGTATATTGACCATTTAATCCACACATTTTATTTCTATCTTTAATTGTGTAGACAATTTACAATCACGCAGCCGCAACAGCAGCTGCTGTTGGACTTAACTTAGATTCGACCCCAAGTTTGTTTCGTCTTTTTTTTTTTTTTTTGACCATATCATATTACCAAAAATTTGATTGACATTGTTCCTAATATTCATGTAGATGAAAGTGCTTCTCATACTCCCCGAGTTGGTGGTTATAGTTTCGTTTCTGCCACACCGTCACCAAATCCTTCACAAATTGACACCTCAGAGCTTATGACCTGGGGTATGATTGAAGGTAGTCCTTTGTTAATTGGAGGAGATCAAACACCAGGTATATTATTTGCTAAGATATAAAATTTTTTGGATACAAAGTTTTCCAATATTATTTCGAACCATGCTGGTCAGTATTTAAGAGTCGTGCAAAATATGTTTATCGAATAATTCTTGTAAACAGATAAGAGAGTGAGAATTGAAATTAAATTTGAATAAGATTTTTTTTTAATCATTTATAATTTATTTAAAGGGCCCTCTTTTCAGCTGCCGCCAACCCCACGAAGAGAGATTATTGGAATGAATCTTTCAAGCAATGCATCCAGAAGTATCCGTAAACGTAATTCATCCATGAAGACACCACGAACTCTACACAGTCCAATTTCAAGGTTCGCATCTTTGATTATTATGTAAAGCATTTATCGGTAAATTTTGTGTACTAAATTGAAACTTTCACGCAGGATGGCGAGTCCCAGAGTACGCGCGTCTCTATTATCACCTGCAGCGCGTAAATTGCTACATAAATCAGGGTTCCCTTATGTCAAGCAAAAAGGGACCTAGGGATCGACTTCCGGGCCAATCCCGACGTAACGACAAACAATATGAATTGTAATCCATTGTGCCAAGTTAATATAAAATTTTTTAAGATTTTGTGCGATTAATAAAAATTTACAAAAAAAATTAATTTTTTATTAATTTTAACAAACTGACAAAATTGTAACCATTTCATACGAAAATTGTAACAAAAAATATCTAGAAAAAAACTTTAAAAACATTATCTAAAAAATCTACTACAAAACCAGCAAGGTGCTAAACATATTAAAAAGTTAAAATAGGCCAAAATTTCAATAAATGGTTAAAAAAAATATCGAAGAATTTGTTAAGACAATTTATCAAATGATTTATTAAAAAGATACCAAAAAATCAAAGAAATATATATCATCAAAGAATTTACTAAAAACAAAGAATTTTCTATGTCAAAAAATATCAAAGAGCTTGCTAACAAGATGTTGAAATCTACAAATATTAAAGAATACTTCAAGAAACGTTTATAAAATATCATCAAAAGAATTCAATAATGTATATTAAAAGAATAATCAAAAATAGTAAAAATCAATATATATTTTCAAGAAATAATAAAAAAATACATATATTGACGAAAGATTTATTAATATTCTAATTTTTAAAAACAAATGCTACGTAAACATATTTAATAATTATTGAAAATTATTTCTAAAAACTTTATAGTATATAAATTAGAATTTAATTTATTATATATATATATATAGTTATATTTAAAGTTTAGTTCTGCTACAGTGCGTGACACTTAAAGACTACATTTATCCATTTTAAACGCTAACAGTTACTGCGTATTAAAGTCAAAATTTTGCGTCAAATTAAAATCTGTGTCAGATTAAAAATCGTTACGTACGTACGTACGTACGTACTTTGCCAATACCTAACACATATGCTAATAAAACCAGGAATGGTAAATAACTACCCCAGGACAGATTTGATCAAATCAATATTTAAAATGACCCCAAGCCATCAAATAATGACCAGGTCGCATATAAAGCAATTTTATTGGTTGAATTGCTCATAAAAAGTTATGACAGTATATATTATGTATTACTTTTCTAATCGATAGTCGTAGCTTTACATTATTAAAATTAAAATTTTACAAAGTCAATTAATATTTATGCCTTAAGTAAAGTTGTTCGTGCGTGTATTTGGAAATTTTTATGTAAATTGAATACTTTTTGATTAATTTACTTTCGCATATTACGTTTACACGAAAAAATTTAAAATTTTTTCATATAAACGTAAGATGCGGAAGTGAATTAATAAAAAGGTATTCAATATACATAAAAATTTCAGAACATAAGTTATGCATAAATATTAATTGACTTACATAGTAAAATTTTGATTATATATAGCTACGTACAATTATTGATTATATTTTTATAAAATTTGGCGACCAATTCTGATTGGTTAAAAGGTATTATTAGAATATTAACTAACATATGTTAACGTTAAATGACCTTCTAAGGTCATTTGGGCCTTGAAATGACAAATGACTACGTACGTATGTACATAGTCATTTGTCATTTGGGTCATTGGTATGGTGTACAGGATTATGCTACGAAGATTGCCAAATTATGCATGCGGCAAAAGGTAAATCGCTATATTGATAATTGGTAGACTTTCTCCCTGTAGACCGGCCGGGAAATTTATTGGTCGAAAGCACGTGCCTAAGAAATTTTTATGATAAAGTTCGTAAAGATCAATCTATGTATAAATTTTAAGATCAATTCATAATGGTAAGTTGAGAAACTGATATCTTTATAATATATCCTATACAGTCAAAATATCATAAGATACAAGCTGATCGATTCTTGCATAATACAGAGACCTATTCTTTTGCAAGGACATACACGTCCTCTAACTCAAATAAAGTATAATCCGGAAGGAGATCTTCTTTTCTCTGTGTCTAAGGATCAAGTTGTGAACGTATGGTATTCACATAATGGCGAACGCTTGGGAACTTATAATGGCCACGTTGGGGCTATTTGGACCGTGGATGTCAATTGTATTTCATTCTTTAAATATACTCGGAATGGTTTACATAAAGTTCTTAATCTTATTTAATTTTTATATTCAACTTAGCAACAAGTACTCTTTTATTAACTGGCTCGGCAGATAACACTGCTAAACTCTGGGATGTACAAACTGGCAAATGCCTGCATAGTTGGGAATTCAAAACTGCGGTAAAGCGCGTTGCATTTTCTGAAGATGATACCATGGCACTTGCTGTAACTGAACGGCGTATGGGTTACCCAGGGAGTGTAGTGATTTTGTCAATTAAAAATGATCTCGATGCGGAACGTATGTTGTACTTATTCTTACATTCTTGATCTAACGGTTTGGAAATATTCATGATGCATATAATATGTCATTAATAGAATCAAACGAGCCTATTAATATCATCTATCCCGAAGGTTCTAAGGCGATGATTGCTGAATGGGGATATCTTAACAAATATATAATAACAGGGCATGAAGATGGAAGCGTTGTTCAATATGATTGGAAGGTTAGTTTTGTTTAAACTTTCACTATTGATCCTTAATGTAATTTGAAGTAATAAAATTTAAATCACAGACAGGTGATCAAATTAAATCGGTTCACCCACATACAGCTGAAATTACTGATCTTCAAATGGCGGAAGATCGCACTTACTTCATTACTTCGTCGAAAGATAAGTCCGCTCAGATTTTTGAATCTAGCACACTGAATCACTTAAAAAAATATATGACAGATGCTCCACTTAACTCTGCTTCAATAACCCCTATTCAAGATTTCGTAATTTTGGGTGGTGGTCAAGATGCTATGCAAGTCACCACAACTACCATGAGACAGGGCAAATTCGAATGTAGATTTTATCATAAAATTTTGGAAGAAGAAGTTGGTAGAGTTAAGGGTCATTTTGGACCTATAAATACTATTGCAGTACATTCTGACGGAAAGAGTTTTTCATCCGGTGGGGAAGATGGTTATGTTCGAGTGCACCATTTTGATGAAGATTACTTTAAATTTAAATACCCCGAGTTGCATTAGAAAACTATATATATTTTTTTAATAATACTGTATGATTTGGCAATTTAATAAAGAAACTAAATTATGTAAACTATTAATATGATCCGTTTGACGTTTATTTAATAAAAATAATATCTTGCTGAAGCAAGAAACGCGTCCTTTTATCCCACATTTTCTAGAGCTTCCATGATTACAACAGAATTTCCGCGTATAACCTACAGAGTTGTTAAATTATTAATTTTTGCAATATTTTATAAACCTTTAGATTGATCAATATGCTACTTACCACCATGCCAATGTTGTGCTTTTCAGTTGCCGAAACTTCTTCAACAGTCTCATCCAGAACCAAGTTCATGAAAGGATCAAATCCGCGTAGAATTCCGGTTACTTTTCGACTTCCATTAAGTTGAATAAACACTCTTTTTTCCATATACCTACGTGTATAAAATAGGGAACTCAATGAAGGACATAACAAACATATATAATAAGATCTTTGATTTCAGATTCATCACGTACTTTCTTAGTTCTGGTTGCGAAGTTTTCGACATTATTGCGATTTCAATCTCGCGAATTCTATTTCAATTTAAGTACAGTATAAATTTTAATAAATTTTTTCTTTGCCAATAAAATTAAAGATCGATGATAAATGGATAAATGGCTTTGATTGGCCATTGAAAATTTAGATATCTGTCAAATTTTGAGATATTAAAAGCATATCAATATATCAAAAATATATCGAAAGAAAATGTCAAAAAAAATCAAGACTGACAGTCAAAATGGACCTTCTTTTCTCAAGGGCTCTCAAACTCGAATTTTTCGGCCTTTTCGCGCCATTGGATATGTTACAAATGACGTACCATTTGACCTTCAAACAAAAGGGAATGCATATTTTGTCACAACATGTATAGGCAATAGCTTTCACACATATGAGGTAGGTTTGATTTATGTAATTCATTGAAATTGGGAAGCCTAAAAATAAACTAATTCGTCTTAAGTGCGCCAAACTTCATTTGAAATATGTAGGTATGTTCGATTTTTATATCACTAACCTTTTTTAAACAAACATTTTGGTTGTTCGATTAATGTCTATTGTTCAATAGGTACACAAACAGAGAAACCTATAACGGCACTTGCTTCATACGGAGACATCATTTTCGTAGCTTGTGCAAAAGATCTAATTGCTTTCAAATTTGGTAAAGAGGTAATGAAATATTTTTAATTTCGTTTAACGAATGTTCTAATAGTAACGATGATTGTTTCCTAGATTTCGCGCTATCATGGAAATCATCAAGGAAATATCTTTTTTTTGTCAATTTTTAGTAATTATATTATGGCCCTGAGCGAGGACAATGTCGTTATACTCTGGGATCATAAGTCTGGAGGTAAGATTAACTTAATTGGTAAAATTTATCATCTAAAATTCTTTATACACAATCTAATTTACTATAGTTTTCGTGAAATTTAATATTGCCTGAATTTATTCATTTATTCATTTATTCATTATGATTATCATTTTGTCTAGAATTATATTCTGAAATTCAATTTGATGAAAATTTCACGGTATCAACTATTATTCATCCAAGCACGTATTTAAACAAAGTATTACTTGGCAGTAGGCAAGGAACAATGCAAATTTGGAATATCCGGACAAAGTACAAACTTTTAAATTCATGTTTATTATTTTGTTTGAATTGTTTATGTTTATGATTTTTTTAATGCCAGAAAATTGAAATATTCATTTTCTTCGCTCGGATCTTCAATTACATCACTCGTACAATCGCCCGTTGTTGATGTTGTCGCGATCGGTCTACTTGATGGTACAATAATCCTTCATAATATCAAGTTAGATGAACATATTATGTCTTACAAACAAGAGGGTTGTGTTACATCTATAACTTTCAGAACAGGTATGAGATTTATATGAATGATGTTTATTTATGAAACACCCTTATTCAATAAGTTCAAATATTAGATGATCGACCCATAATGGCGTCCGCCAATATGTACGGTGATATAGCTCTTTGGAACCTCGACGAGAAAAGATTATCACATATTATCAAAGGTGCTCATGATGGATTAATCCCTTCGATACAATTTCTTAACGGCCAGCCTATATTACTTACTTCTGGAGCCGATAATTCTATAAAGGTATTTATTATCTATAAATCTCATTTGTTTATTGCCTGAGACAAAATTTGTATTTACTAATTACGATTTAGGAATGGATTTTTGACTCTTTGGATGGAGTTGAGCCTCGTCTTTTAAAGTCAAGGAGTGGTCATCATGCTCCTCCAACTAAAATTGAATTTTATGGATCAGATGGTCATTTCATTCTAAGTGCAGCTGGTGATAGGTCATTAAGAGCATTCTCATTTATACGAGATTCACAAAGCGTAGAATTGTCTCAAGGTGAGTTGTGCTTTTTATCCTTGGATGCACGTTATATCAAATGTTCTCTTATCTTATTTCTATATCCAATATTAGGATCCATACTCAAAAAGTTTAACAAAACTAAAGATCATATAAGAACTATTGATGCTCTCAAGTTACCGCAAATAACCCATTTTTCTTCATGTAAGGTTAATTATTTTATTTTATAAGCGTATAAAGTTTGTCTGGGCTTTATTTAAAGATTAAGTCAAGAATATAGTAAAAATATCATTAAAATGAACCCTTAACAAAAGAGACTTAAAATTGTTTATTAAAGCAAAATATTAATTATTATCGGATTATCTGTTTCTAGCTGAGGTAAAGCAGAAAGAGTGGGATAATATTATTTCTTGTCATATGAATAATAATGGGGCTCGGACATGGTCATTTCAATCCAAAGTTATTGGCAAACATGTCCTTCGTACGTTTGATGGATCACATATTAAGGTATACAATAATTGAACTATTTATTAAAATATAGTTTTTATATCATTACATTGAGTTTGGATTTTGGAAAAAAATGATAGGTTTCAAACATAAGTGCATGTGGAAATTTCGGTTTCATCGGATCATCTTCCGGCTATATTGAAATGTTTAATATGCAATCCGGCATTCATCGGAGAACCTTTACTGGGGAAGATAGTATGTGTATTCATTTAAAATGGTCACAATAGTTACACGAATCCTTCAAACTTTTTTTAGTTAAACAAATCTTATTGCAGAACACACAAAAGCCATTTCTGGCATAGCAAGTGATGCGCTTAATCGTATTGTGATCAGTAGCTCTCTTGATGGCACTGTTAAGGTGAATGAAAATAAATTAATTTATAGTATAAATTAAATGTATTAATGGATGATCCTTGTTTGACTTTAATTCTAGATTTGGGATTTTAATACAGCAAAAGTTAAGAGCACGATAGAAATAGAGTCTCCAATATCAGTTTTACGATTTCATACCGAAAATGATTTGTTGGCAGTCGTTAGTGATGACTTGTGTATTCGAGTTATAGATGTAGAAACTAATAAAGTTATTAGAGAGTTTTGGGGGCATAAAAATCGAATAACAGATTTGGTACGAAATTTAACAGAACTTTTCAAGTTAAATAGGTAGATAATAATATTGACGCCATATTATCCAAAAGACATTTAGTCCCGACGGACGGTGGATCGTTTCTACATCTCTTGATGCTACAATTCGTACTTGGGACCTTCCAACTGGCCATCTAGTAGACATATTTCGAGTGGAAAATGTCCCAACTAGTATAACATTCTCACCAAATGGTGATTTTTTGGCAACTTCACACGTAGATCTTGTGGGAATCTTCTTATGGTGCCTAATTATTTTTATTTATTCATTTATATCAATTTATTTATCTAATAAATTTTTGTTGTTATTGATACAGGGTAAATAGTACACTATTCTCTAGTGTTACATTGAGGAGAATAGATGATGACAATGATATTTCTTTGGTTGAGCTTCCAACCACATTGGGCATAGAAGATAACAATGAAGGTACAATGATAAATGTTTATATTTCGTTTTATTGGTCTCTACTAACGTTCTCTTTTGATTCATCAAATAAGATTTGTTTGTGTCTAATTCTAATGAAACAAATGATGTTTCATTTGAAACACCGGAACAGCTCACGGAGCAAATGATAACTTTATCATCGCTTCCGAAGTCTAAATGGCAAAATTTATTGAATTTAGAAACTATTAAGGTAAACAAGTTTTTTTTTTAAAAAAAAAACTTCAAAATAATTCCGTATAAAAATTTAATAATATTTTCCTGAATAACTTAATCATTGTGAATAGAAACGAAACAAACCTAAGGAACCTCCCAAAGCTCCAGAGAGGCCACCATTTTTCCTCCCTACACTGCCCGGAGTTGATCCAAAATTTGTTCCTTCCATTTCCTTAAACGAATCTGAGAAAGAAAAGAAACAAAAAGGTGGTAAAACCTTAAGTTTGAATGATATTAAAATAGAGACGGAGTTTTTAAACATATTAAAAAGGAATCACTCTACTGGAGAATGTAAGTTTCTTTTTCTCAAATTGATATAAGAATTGGAACCGATCAAATAATCTATCAGTGTTGGTATTGGACATATGTCTAATGACAACACTGCTTTCTATTGACCGGCTTCCTAACAACTGAACGGTTTCAATTTTTAATTATATCAGCTATTTAATATCTGTTTTATATCATTAGACACCGAGTTCTTCAATTATGCGAAAACTTTAAACCCTTCCGCAATTGACTTTGAATTACGTACGCTGAGTCTTGACAACAATTTTGAAGATTTAACGTTTTTCTTAGATGCGATAAAATCAAGACTAAAATCTAAAAAAGATTTTGAATTGGTTCAAGCATATTTAAATCACTTTTTAAAAATTTATGGCGATATTATTACTAGTAATTACGAATCACTTGGAAGTCATTTAGAATCAATATTAAATGAGCATAAAAAAGAATGGAATAGAATAGATGAACTACTGCATTATAATAATTGTATTTTAGAATTTTTTAGAAAATAAATTATCCGAAACACAATTAAAATTAATATATCACTGATTTAAACAAGAACACATTAAAATTTTTGCAGCATTGTTTTTTGATTTATTTAAAGAAATTTGTCATGTTTTTGTAATACTACAATCAGAAATATTGAAAAAATATCGTTATTGGCGTTTGATAATCTTTATATTAATTATATATATATGTATATATGCTTCTTGAAGAAAAAATAATCCTCCTCTACGTGAGATCTATCATTTTCCTTTAC
>CAJVPZ010003485.1:0-10966 GCA_910592135.1 Racocetra fulgida | reverse complement strand
TTTATGATCTATCGAAAAATCTTCATTAATAAATTTTGTTATATGACCACATATAGTTTTGATTTACATAGTGCATCGCGCACCCCAATGGGGCATGCCCGAAAATTTTGGGTTTAAAGTTTTTACTCCATTTGGAAAATTATGCAATCAACTTTTATTGGTTAAAAAAAAATAAGCGTAATACAAATCATGTGATTAATTAATTGCGTTGGTATAAATACCCAAACTCCCTCTCTCTCACCCTCACCCATTACATCACGTGAACTTGATTGAAATACTCGTAGAAGTTCCGTGTTTAAGTACGAAATAAAAAAATTCCATAATTCGAAAATGGATTTAATTCGTATTTGTATTGTTTCCTCGGAACTATTATTCGATCTGACGGATAAATACACGTCATCATTTAAGACTGCGTGTCTATTATTAGGAACATTTTCTTCGAGTTCATTTAAATCAACAGCTGTATAGTCTTTTGGATGTGTATAAGAGAAAATTTTTAATAAACTGCAAATAATTAAGTTTTTAAATATGAAGTGAAAATAAGGTAAATATCCTTACAAGGATTATCGCCGTTTGATTCATTTTGATTATCTAAACAAAATATTTATGTTAAACAAAATGAAAATAATAATTTCTAAAATTTAGGTATCAATAACATTTTCAGTTACCTTCATTCACGTTTATAGCTTCAGTTATATTATTAGAAGAATCCGATCGTTCTGAATTATTTGATATTGACCGTGGAGTAATAAATTCAACATTCAAATTTTTTGAAATTTTATATAGTGCTGAATCACAAGTGATATCATTTTTTGAATGTTCGTCATTATTAGATTCAATTTTATTATCTAAGTTTTCGAAAATCACAAATAATTAATAAAACAAGCAATTAGTGTGTGGATATTCTACTCATATTACATTTATTAAATAAACACAAACCAAGTAATATTTGTGACTCATAAATATTGTCACTGGATTCTAGATTAAATATTCATGTTGTTAGAAACTTAATCCAACAAAAACGGATCAAACGCTCATAATCAATTTTATTTTGAATATGGAATGTGTTGATTACCTTCATTATAATTAAAGGAATCCAATGAATCTTCAGTATTTAGCACTGATTGTTGTTTGCTCTTGACAATTTTATTTGTTATAAATTCAATAGTTGTACTTTTTGATAAATTCTCGAGTTTTATTAAAATTTGATCCAGCGTTGGACGTTGATTCGGATCAGAAGACCAAGATTTCTCGATGAGATAGGCATAATCTGATGGTGTATTGGCAATAATTTTTTCTCTTTTGTTCTGCGAAATTTCTATTATTATAGCCTCACTATGAAGATTATGAAACGGAGGAACTCCACTTGTAAGTTCCCATAACAATACTCCTAAACTATAAATGTCTGACTTTACATTACGTTTAACTCTATAATGAAGGTACTGTGGGTCAGCATATGCTACGATGCCTCTTGAATTTGAGCTTGATTCGGTAGTATCATTTAATTGCTTCGATATTCCAAAGTCTGCGATCAAAGCCTTTCCATCATTTATTAAAATGTTCTTGGAATGCTAGAGAAATTAAGACTTAGAATTAAGATTTAATTTATTGATATTAAAATTTAACCAACTGTAAAAATAAAACTCACCAGGTCACGATGTACGATCTTATTAGTATGTAAATGTTTTAATCCAAGAGTAATTTCCTTTGCAATTCGGGTGAGTTCAATCCATGAAATTTTATAAACATCAAGTTGTTTTCTTTGTAAATGATCCCGTAAATTTCCTCCGTTTGCAAACTGTAATACCAACATAAAATTACCGCTCGATGTGTCTAAATTATTCAACCAATGTATAATTTACAATTCAGTTATATAAATATACATAAATTTATCTAATTTTGGACTTTCATCGTATATAAGTACCTTTTGAAGTTCCATAAAATTCAATAATATTTGGATGACAAACTGGATGACAAACTTTATGCAAGTTTTTAAGCTGTACATAATTGTTTATTATATACAAATTATTAGTTTTGATGCTACAAAAAAAAAAACAAAATACAGAATAATGAATAATTTATTACCTCACGCTTGATTTGTTTGATCCTTTTTTCATCCAACCACAGGTTATTGTTTAGACTCTTCAGAACATATTTTTTTCCTTGAAAATTGGTCAAATATACGATTGCAGACCCTCCTCGTCCAATGATTTCTGTTCCCTTAAATTGTGAATAATTAAAGCTTTTTATTCTGATACTTTTCAGATACACTTCCAATTCTGGATAATCAACTACTAATATATTATGAAAATTCATTATCATCATATCAGTCAAGTATTTAAATCATTATTATTGCGGTAGCTTACGGGCTTTCTTCGGCATTTTATTATATATGAATCAACAAATCTTCAAATAGCTTATATCGAGAGAATAGAGCGAAAGTTTGATTTTAACTCCGAAATTCTTCATTTAGACGGCAGTTGTGTTACTTACGTATGTATTAGAACGCCTCGATGCATTTTTGCATGAACAAAAATGAAATCAGGGACCGAGTACCGAAACCGTTTTTTTAAAGGTTCTGATCGGCAAATCTGTCTTAGTTCAAAACTGCAGTTTGTAATAAAGTTCTAAAAAACGTTCCAAAAGATCTAAATCACAATCACTTTATTGTTTTTTAATTTAGGACTAGAGATGCAGACATATTTACGTGATAGGGGTCGTAACTTACATAAAAAATAATTTTTTATATAGTTATGACCTTGTTACGGACTTCTGTTTTTATTCTGGAACAATATTTACTAGCGTCAAATAATACAAACGTACGTACGTACGTTGTGAAAGTGTAAATTATTGCGGTTCCTGAAAATTCTAAGAATTCTGAAAATCCCAAGAATTACAAGAAGACCTAGAAATCCTGAAAATCCCAAGAATTACAAGAAGACCTAGAAATCCCGAAGATCCCTAAGATATGTAATATCATAGAGATTCTTAGAATCACAAAGATAGTAGATATATTAGAGGTAGTTAAGATTCTTAGTATCCCCGATATCTTTAGTAGATTCGATATTTCTGTTATATCTGATCTGTTACCTCCATTATCTCATTACTATGTAAAAATAAGTATATAAGCGAAACCATTTCGCTTTGAATAAAGGACAGTTCTTAGCAGTTCCCAGCTTTGCAGCTCTAATATCTCTCAATTCCCGACTCAGTTAGAGTTCGACGCTGCATAGTGTTTCCCAATAGTTACCCCCCGATGAGTAAAATCGGTAATAATGATAGTAATTAGTACCAAATTCCGTGATTCTGCATACATTCGGACGTAATTCAGAGCTCTAATCCGACGCTATTACTAAGAACCCAATTACCCTAGTTATATGAATAAAAAGGATATCTATTGATCATGGGATTTGAGATATTCAAGTTTGAAAGATTTACTATCGCACATTACTCATATCTATTCATTTTTGCTTGATCAGTTTAATTGGTAGAAAAGTTATTTTCATTAATTAAACATTTAAAATAAATTTTAAGTTTGTGAATATTTATGATTACAAATTTTTTACTATATTTATTCGCATTAATTTATTATGAGTAAAAAAAGAACATTTATTACCATTTACTTAAGATAGCATTACTATATCAAGTTCTAAACAAAAGGATATCCATTATTTAAAATATAAAAACATTAAATCCACATGCATTATACTATTAATTCATCGAATCTTAATACAGTATAAAGCTTAAAAATCCAAATATATTTTAATTAGGCAATGAAGCCGCTACTATAGATGGGAGCAACAATACCACTTGATTACGAATAATTATTGTTTAATTTACTTTTTGAATTTCGGAACCCATCTACGTATACATAGCCGCTACATGATCATGTTCTAGTTATATAATATTCAGCTTTATTATCGTTTATCAAATATAAATTCTAAATTTAGAATTTCACGATTTTACATAAATTTTGATGAAATTAAGGTATTATTTCTATAAAGAAATTTTGCTAACTCCTTGCATTCATTAAAACTAAGCTCATTATAAGAAATATTTAAATCAGTTAAAGTAGTGTTTTTGCAGCGAGTTTCTACTAATACTTTTACCCCTTCGTAACCAAGCAGATTACGACTAACATCCAAAAAAGTTAAAGTGGTGTTTTTGCAAAGAAGCTCTGCTAATACTTGCCCTTCTTTAAAAGTAAGTTGATTATCAGAAATCGTTAAATTTGTTAAAGTTGTGTTTTTGTAAAGGGCATCAGCTAATGTTTTTACTGCACCATAAACTTCATAAGTAATGAAATTACCACTAAGATTTAAGGAAGTTAAAATTGTATTTTTATAAAGAGCTTCCGATAACACTTTGATTTCATCAATGTTTATTCCAAAATAATAAATTTGACAATAACTGAGGTCTAAAGATGTTAAAGTATTGTTCACATAGAGAACTTCAAATAACGCTTTTACTCCTTCATTATCAAGTTGATTATGACAAAGATTCAAGGAAGTCAAAGTAGTATTTTTACGAAGAGCTTCTGCCAATATCATGGCTTCTTCGAAACCAAGATTATTGTATCTAAGACTCAAAGAAGTTAAAGAGATCTTTTTACAAAGAGCTTCTGCTATTGCCTTTACTTCTTCAAGACCAATATCACAACTGTCCATAATCAGAGAAGTCAAAATGGTATTCCTGCTAAGAGCTTCTGCTATGGCTTTTACTCCTCCAGCTTCAAAAAATACATTATAAAAACCTAAAGATGTCAAAGAGGTATTGTCGTAAAGCGCCTTTGCAACTTTTTCTCCACTTTTAATTCTTACTGGCTCAAAACTAAGAGTTAAGGATGTTAGAGTTGTGTTTCTATAGAGATCCTTTTCAAATTCTTCTGCTTCGTCATCCCAAAAATTATTACCGAGAAGACATAGAGTAGATAAAGATGTGTTCTCATAAATAGCATCATTCAATATTGTCATTTCCTTGCAACTAAGAACACAGTGCTGAAGCATTAATGAATCCAGACTACCATTTTTACGAAGAATATTTACTAGTGCTTTTGTAGCTTGGAAACTAAATCTAATTCGAATAAATTTTAAGGTCATGATAATAGTGTTTTCGAAAAGAAATTCTAATATCTTCACCAATCTTTCACTAGTAATTTCACTGAAACTAAAATACTTGATTTTTTTACTTGTTCGTGCCAACATTTTAATTAAAGAATATTCGACTTCTTTAGCCACTTTATCGAAGTTTTTGTATATTTTATCACCTTGGTCATAATAACGTTCATATTTCTCATATTTCTCACGGTGAAGATAATTTACGATTCCTTTTTTTAGATCATAACAACCGATATACGTAATATGTGAAGTATATTCAATTAAGGGTTTTGGATTAGTAGGAAGTGGTATATTTAATGGAATTAATGGTGTCTTTTCTTCATTATTTAATAATGAAAGGTATATTATCATAAGCCTTCTATCATCGCAGTGCTTTAATGATTCACTCCATAACATTGGAACGATAATTCCACACCATTGACGGTTTACGAGAAGACACGAAAATAAGTGCCTGGGGTAATTTCTAAGGTAATTAAATATTTCATAAAGACAATCATTCGGTAAGTCTACCATTTTGAAAGAGTTAAAAAGTGAAATTTGCAAATAAATGATTTAAAAATATTGATTGTTTTGATCGTCCGAGTGATGCAAAATTTACGTTTTTGATGACATTATTAGTTAATTTGTATTTCATATCAATAATGCAATTTTGCACAAAATATACGCCGATTATCATGATTATCGTTAGGTGATAAAATGCCGTTTTAGTATCTCCTATAAAAAAAGTGTAGCTAACGTATGGATAATCATACAATATGTTACGGTTAACTCTGTATTATAAGAATAGCCAATTCGGTTAATTACCAAATGAATCGGCAATATACAAATATTAAAATTTTATAATTAATACAGGAAATAACTATCTAATTATTATATAGAATGAACAATATAATTAGTAGTGTCCTTTAAATTCAAATATGGATACAAAGTATATATTATATTATATATAATAATAACTTTCCAAATTTCCAAATTTTAACGCTAAAATTTAGAGATTTGAATGAAGATATTTTTATTTCAGCTGCTGCTAAGTGCTTAATAAAAATAAGTGCATAGCGATGTTATTATATATATACAATTCTTTAAAAAACAATACATAATTTATTTTTGTTATCATTGGTAATTTTATCGTTATGCAATTACAGTTGATTAAATTTATGTAATATCCGAAAATAAGCACCCATATGTATAATCGTATCTGATTTTTTTTATTAAGCAAGCATACTTTTGTTTTTAAACAAAATTATTCTCCAGGTCAAGATGATTCTAATGGCAGTAAGATTATTAAAATCAGTCCAGTAAAACTCTCACAATTGCACTTCAAAGTTCGAGCGATCTTTGTTTATGAGTCTGTAGATTATATAAAGCAATGTTAACAAACGTCGCAAAAGTTCTACCGAACTAATTTTTGCTGTTAGAATCGTCTTAACCTGGAGAATAGTTTGACTTAGAAACAGAAGGTAGGTTTGCTTAATATCAAATCCTATATTATTTATTTTTAGATTATATGCGAAATAAGCACCCCTTATAAAAAAAAAGATGCTAAATTTCAGAACTATACTGTAATGATTTTTCCTTTCATCATATACTTCGCTATAGTACAAAGTTTTAAACTTTAAAATATTCTCTTTCGAAAACAAAAATTAATCGCATCCAAATACAGTAATACAATAAAATTGCCATTAACGACAACCGTCCCTATGGAAACTTTGCCGCTCATTGGAACCAATTTCAAAAAAAAGAGACTTAGGCATGTTTTGAAAAAGGGTAAATTATATGATTTTTTTTTTTCTTTTATGTAATACGCTATTTTTTAACTATAATTTTTAATGTTAATATCGGTAAATATATTTATACTGATGTGCTATTATATTGTTTTTATTAAGTCATCACATTTGCAAACTGCGGCATAAAAATTGCAATTAAGGATAAAACTACAAATTATATCCATATTTATACATGAAGTATATTAAGAAATTTTCAAATCATAATTCGTTTCTTAAGAAAAAATCTAATTAATTAAATTCTAGAAAAAAGTGAAATAAATCAAAGAGAAAAAAAAGCTTACCATATTCTATCATAAATAAGCACCCCATTTTTTTAAAAAAATGTCAAATTAGTGGGAATAACTTGGCTTAAAGACTTATTACGATTTCCGCTAATCTGACATTTAAAAACTGGGTAGATGGGATGGTGCTTATTTACGGTAGAATATGTATAAGTTTCAGTGGATTGTCTATTGTACACTGTACAAAATTTCATTTAATCTGATTTCATTTTAATCTCCACATTTATTAAGGTGGCACTCAAACTATATTTTATTCTATAGTGCAAATATAGCAATCTTAACTATATGATACAATCTACCCTTAAAAATGTTCATATCTTACTTTGTAAATCATCACGTTCGGCCTTATTAAAGGACTTAGATTTGACTTTGTTTCTCAAATAATTAAGCACCGATTCGCCTGATATTTTGATTGATCTCTTAAATTTTATTATTAAAAGGTTTATCACTAAGAACTATTCTTTATTTATAAGTTCTCGATATATATATATATATATACACTATGGGACAAAAAAAAATTGGAAATTTTATTCCATTCCTCTTTCATATATTGTTCTAATTCTGGTAAATTTTTTAGCATACATTTTTTTACGTTGTCCTTGACGATACCGATACCGGTTCGAGCATAAAGCTCTTTTGCGTTACGTATACCTTTGTTCCACAGGTATACTAAGGTTTCTCGTTGACTTTTTTTTTTGGATGCTGTCATATGGCTATTATATTTGGGTACAAAGGCACAATATACTTGCAAATTATATTTTGCAGATCTTAGATCTGATTTAAATCAAATGAGTTGCACGTGTTTAAAATCACGTGCATTTTTTCCGTTTTTTTTTTGTCCCATAGTGTATACAAATACAGCTTCACACATGCAGTCTTCTAACACGATTGATAATACAACAATGTCATGGGTAGACTTTTACTAATGGTCCTAAAAGATATTTTGGTGCGGCCTGTAGTGGTGGAATAAATAATGATTTCATTTTTCATTTTGGTATACATATTCAAAATAAATATAATATTAATATACGAATGTATACTGATTTCATATCTAATTTCGTGTGCTAAATTTAATAATGGATCGGTTGCAATTTTTGGTGGTTTGGAATGATTATGGTGCGCTTAACGATCTTTGGCTATTTGATATTTTAACATTATCATGGTATTTAACCTAAATTGGGCAATTTTGTCTTTAGATACGTACATACATTTAAATATATAATCGATTACCAAATTATTGTAGTATGGAAACAATAACTTTCTTTTACTTGATTTAATAATCTAAATACAAATATTCAAATGAGTAATAAATTTGGTTAATTATAATAAATCGAATATATTACTTACCATCGGGAATTTCATAGTCAATGTGTTGACTAGGTTGGCATACTAAAATATATACATATAAATATACTAAAACTACAATTTAAATCCAATTTAAGAAACAAGTATTGTTACCTGCATTTACTATATTGGCAGATTCAGAAATTTTTACAATTAATGCATATTACTAATTTTTTAAGCAATATGAATAAATGTTATTACCTGGTTTAGGGAGTTTTGAAAGATTCAAAAATCGACTTGTATAAATAGCTTGTGGATGTGTCTGATATTTGAACCGTGCCGATCTGACTTGATCATATATTAAGAAATTTTTGTCTAAATCTTTAATACTTTTAACTTGCTGATATAATTCAGTTTGTTCATTTTTCAAATCATAAAAAAACTTATTCAGGGTATTAGATAATACTTCAGCAGTTGGTCGGTTTCGGGGTTCTGCATCTAAGCACTTATGCATCAGATCCAAAAGTAATTGAGGAACTTCGCATCTAATTTCAGGTCTAAGGCCACAACAAATTCGAATTGCTAGGTTATTATCATGAGGAATATCATGATATGGTGGATATCCAGTAAAAACTTCCGACATAATTACTCCGAAAGAATAGATATCTGATTTTTGATTGTATTCATTTCCATTTGTATACAATACTTCTGGTCCGATATAGGGAAGCACTCCAAAAAGTGCTTTAGAACTTGAGTCCTGTGATACTGGCTTACATAAACCAAAATCAGTAATGCAAGAATTAATCTTATCTTTATTGACTATATTGCCGGAATGAAAATCTTTATGCACTAATCTGGCTTTGTGAATTGCATTAAGCCCATCAGCTATGTAATATAAATTAGCTATTTTAGAAGTCCAATCTAGTTCATTAAATTTACTATCTAATAATTTTCGGAGACTTCCCTGCTCTGCATACTCCATGACTATCATGTAATTGCCATCTTTTGGGTTTTTAGTTATTCCATAAATCGTAATTGCCGAATTTCCATCATGTTTATGTTGATTTTTAGCCTAATAAAATATTGATTAGAATAAGCAATATTGCTACACTTTAATTATAATAAATTATAATAATTACTTCGTCTAAAAATTCTCTGGTTATATCTTTTGAATTATTAAGACTTTTTAAACAAACACTTATTTGCGATTGTCTCTCCCATTCACGCTTCCATTGATCAAGACCTGTAATATATCCGTCAATCCATACAGCCTTAAAAACAGTTCCAAAGCCTCCTTTAGCAAGATATTTCATATTTGTAAATTTACTAAAGGGTATCCATTCAATAATGTCCTTAAACATCACTGCATTAAGTTGTGATTGTTGAATTAATTGATCAATGTCGTGATTATTACTTGTCCAATTATGAAATTCTTTTTTAAATCTTAATACTGTATTAAAAAATAATAAATATATAATAATTAAGAGCAATGATTATAACAAAATAGCTAATAATACCGTCTACCATGGGTTAACGTTTAATTAATTATTGCATTAGAATTATCGATATTTGATTTTACGCAAAAAATTCTGTTACTGTACTTACTTACTATAGTGATTTAGATAGAGTTATGTGGGTTTTTTATTGGAATGATCATAACTTCTTTAGCATTTACTGTAAAATTCTGTTATTGTACTCACCGACTATCGTGGTGATACAAGTTATTTAGATTGGATATGTTAGTTTGTATTGGAATGAAGTGATTTCTATAGTGTTTTACTGTAAAAAATTCGGTTATTGTACTTACTAGCTATAGTGATACAAGTGATTAGGTTAGTTTTGTATTGGAATGAATGTGATTTCTATAGTGTTTTACTGTAAAAAATTCGGTTATTGTACTTACTCGCTATAGTGATACATGTGATTTCGATATGGATATGTTAATTTTGTATTGGAGTGAACGTGATTTCTATAGTGTTTTACTGTAAAAAATTCGGTTATTGTACTTACCCGCTATTACTATGGTGATTTAGATATGGATATGTTAGTTTTGTATTGGAATGAACATGATTTCTATATTGTTTTACTGTAAAAAAACTCTTACCGACTACTGTGGTGATACAAGTGATTTAAATATGGATATGTTAGTTTTGTATTGGAATGAACGTGATTTCTATAGTGCTTTACTATAAAAACTTCTTACCGACTATTGTGGTGATACAAGTGATTTAGATATGGATATGTTTTGTATTGGGATGAACGTGATTTCTATAGTGTTTTATTGTAAAAAATTCTTACCGACTGTTGTGGTGATACATGTGATTTAGATATGGATATGTTAATTTTGTATTGGAATGAACATGATTTCTATAGTGTTTTACTGTAAAAAATTCGGTTATTGTACTTACTGGCTATGGTGATTAGTGATACGGGCCGATGGAAAAATCTCGGGTCGAGGCCGGCCCGGGCCGGCCCGGGTCGGCCCGGTTGGTCAGGG